>JANQBM010000006.1:34774550-34785629 GCA_025594535.1 Erythroxylum domingense
TATGGCGCAGTAGACTTTTATGGAACAACTGATCCAGAGGAAGCTGAAACTTGGTTGAGGAAGATGGAAAGAATATTGGAACAGATGAACTGTGAGGATGACGAAAGGATAGTGTATGCTACAAGTCTACTACATAAAGATGCCCTGCATTGGTGAGAAAGTGTACCAGGAAGTCAGATAAAACCACCAGTGTTGACATGGAAGGATTTCCAAGCTACTTATAAAAAGAAATATCTGTCTGAGGTGTATATCCAACAGAAGCAGAGGGAGTTTTCGAGTCTCACGTATAGGGAGATGATGGTGAGTGAATATGAGCAAAAATTCTCACAATTGTCCTGATATGCAACTAATATGATGATGAGCAAAGCAATTAAGTGTCGTAGGTTTGAAGTAGGATTGCATTTATCCATCAGAGAAAAAGTGGTGGCGTTAACTTTCTGTGATTTCCAACAGCTGGTAGAAGCTGCGTTAAGAGTTAAGAACGTAGAGAATATAAAGAGCGCAGTAAAAAAAAAAGAGGAAAGGAAGATAACAGTTCAGGAGAGGAGGTAGTAACAGTGCTTCTATACTAGAAAGGAGTGCTAGGACCTTCCCCAAATAGTCTTATGTTAGGAGCAGTGGTGCAAGCAGGCACAAACCGAAGAGAACTATTTCTCTTCAAGCCTTGATTGTTGGAGGCAGTAGAAGAGGAGAGGGGGAAAAGTTGTCCTTTTCTAAATCTGATCATTGTGGAAAATTCCATAAAGGGGAGTGCTATAGACTAACTAGTGCTTGTTTTAATTATAGAGAAAAAGGGCACATAGCTAGAGAGTGTCCGTAGTATGTTAGACAAGAGGGAACTCAGACGTAAGCTTCAAAAAGGGCTGAGACTGTGGAAATAAAGTCTATAACTGAAGTGGACAATTTAAGTGTAGATGAGAAAGTAAATCCTCTAGGAAAACCAAGGGGGCAAACACCAGCTAGGATATTTGCAATGACAAGGGAGGAAGCATAAGTAACTCCAGAGGTTGTGACTGGTATGGTTAAATTGTTTAATGATGATATTCTTGTTTTAATTGATCCGGGGTCTACCCACTCATTTATTTCGTCAAGTATGATTTTGCATGATAGAAATTTGAGATAGTCCTTTGATGGTTAGTACCCTAATTGACCAATATATCATTATTAGTCATGTTTATCGAGGGTGTGAAATATAAATTGGTGAAGTAAAATTATTAGTGGATTTAATGCCATTGAAGATGAAAGGATTAGATGTGATTTTGAGCATGGATACCTTAGAAAAATATAATACCAATTTGAAGTTCAAACAGAAGACAGTAGAGTTTAAGTTGGACAAAGGTGAAAAGGTGGTGCTTATGGGAAACAGGAAAGCAAGCCCACCTATAATTATTTCGGCTCTAACAGCAAAGAAAATTATAAGAAAAGTATGTGAAGCATTCTTGGCATATATGGTAGAAACGACAGTATATGGAGAAAAATTAGAAGATATTCCTATGATAAGGGAATTTCCATATGTATTTCTAGAGGAATTACTAAGACTATAACCATCTAGAGAGCTCGAGTTTATCGTAGAGCTTCTTCCAGGCATGACACCAATATCAATTCCAGCTTATAGAATGGCTCTGGCTGAATTGAAAGAGCTTAAAGAGTAATTAGAAGAGCTATTAGAGAAAGGTTATATTAGGCCTAACTCTTCACCTTGGGAGCTCATGGATTAAGGATGTGTGTGGACCACAGGAAGCTCAACCATGTCACCATCAAGAATAGATATCCTCTTCCATGCATAGATGATTTGTTTGATCAATTGCAAGGAGTAAAAGTCTTCACCAAGATAGACTTGAGATCGGGTTATAACCAATTGAGAATAAAGGAGTCTGATGTGCCAAAGACTAATTTTAAAATATGATATAGGCATTTTGAGTTCTTAGTTATGCCCTTTGGATTAACTAATGCTCCTGCAGCCTTCATGGACTTAATGAATAGAGTCTTCAAGCCTTTCTTAAACCAATTTATCATAGTCTCTATTGATGATATATTAGTTTATTCTAAGAGAGACAAAGAGGTTTAGCTGGTTATTACAGAAGATTTGTATAAGGCTTTTCCATGAACCAGCCTTACTCACCAAATTGACAAGGAAGAGTTAGAAGTTTGTGTGGATAGAAGAATGTTAGAAGAGTTTTAAGGAATTGAAGAATAGGCTCACATCTGCACCAATTTTGACCTCACCTTCTGGTAGTGATGGATATATACTATATAGTGATGCCTCAAGGAAAGGATTAGGGTGTGTGTTGATGCAAGGAAATAAAGTGATAGCCTATGCTTCCAGACAATTAAAACCCTATGAGATGAATTATCTCACACATGATTTGGAGCTAGCTGTCATAATTTTTGCATTGAAAATATGGATACATTACTTATATAGAGTCACCACCAGGTGTATACAGACCACAAGAGCCTGAAATATTTGATGAGCCAAAAAGATTTAAATCTGAGGCAAAAAAGGTGGTTAAAATTACTGAAGGATTATGACTTGATGATAGACTAACACCTAGGGAAAGCTAATGTAGTAGCGGATGCACGTAGTAGGAAATCTACTATGGCACATGTGAAGATGGTATACCTTCCATTGTTGAAGATTAGTTAAACTTAAGGTGACATTGAGGGAAGTTGAATCTTGTAGTATATTGGGTAATTTTAGAATAAGGCCAGTATTAAATGAGAAGATTAAGGAATTGACGGAACAAGATGAGTACTTGAGCAAGCTCAGAGAAAAAATTAAAAATGGTAAGCCCTCTAAAATAATGATAAGAAAAGATGGATTGATGGTGATAGGCAACAGATTATGTATTTTAGATATGTGAGAGTTGAAGGACAAAATTCTTAATGAGGCACGCAATGCTCCATATGCAATGCATTCGAGGAGTACAAGCATGTATAGAGATTTAAAAGAGCACTTCTGGTGGAGAGGAATGAAGAAAGATGTTGCAGAGTATGCTAGAAAATGCTTGGTATGCCAACAAGTTAAAGCGGAATATCAAGCACCGTTGGTAGGCTTAAACCTTGTCTATTCCTGAATAGAAGTGGGAAAAGATTACAATGTATTTATTGATGGGATTACCAAAGACCAACAGGAAGTATGACACAATATGGGTGATTGTCTATACGTTAACTAAGTCAGCATATTTCTTACCAGTTAAACAAATCGATTCTTTGAATGCCTTATCCAAGAAATATACAGATGAAATAATCAGACTTCATGGAATTCTGAGTTTTATAGTCTCAGATACAGATCCCATATTCACCTTCAGATTCTAGGAAAGTTTACAAGAGGCTTTGGGAACCAAGTTACATTTTAGCACAACTTTCCATCCACAGATTGATGGCCAATCAGAGAGGACAATAAGAACGATGGAGGCAATGTTAAGAGCTTGTGTTATGGACTTCAAAGGCTCATGGGATGATCATTTACCTTTAATTGAGTTTGCTTATAATAATTCCTACCACTCAGGAATTCAAATTGCACCTTATGAAGCTTTGTATGGTAGGAAATGCAAAACTCCTATTTTTTGGGATAAAAAAGGTGAAAGGAGACTTTTAGGACCTAATTTGGTACAAGATACAGTCAACAAAATTAATTTGGTGAAGCAGAGACTTAAGGCAGCTCAAGATAGGATGAAGAGCTATACAGTCGCACATAAAAAGGAAATGGAATATGAAGTTGGAGATAAAGTATTTCTGTTAGCCTTACCATGGAAAAGAGTCTTAAGATTTGGTAGAAAGGGCAAGCTTAGTCCCAGATATAGGCCCTTATGAAATTATTGAAAGGATTAGGCCTCTATCCTACAAGTTAGCCCTACTGATAGAATTATCCAAGATTCACAATGTCTTTCATGTATCAATGTTGAGCAGATAGAGATCGGATCCTTTACACATAGTCCAACCTTCAGAGGTTCAATTAAGGGAGGATTTGACTTATGAAGAACAAATAGTGGAGATTTTAGATTCAAAGAAAAAGGTCTTGAGAAACAAGACGGTGAAGCTGGTTAAAGTCTTATGAAAGAACTATGTAAAAGAAGAAGCAACGTAGGAACCTTTGGAAGCTATGAAGGAGAATTATCCACACTTACTTGTGGACATAGGTAAGAATTTCGAGGACGAAATTATTTAAGGGGGGAGAAATGTTAGACCCTGTATGGTTGTAACTTGAGAAGTCACAACTGTGACTTCTCTCACTTTGCCTAGAAAATTTTTATTCAATTATGTGTTTCCATGTATTAATGGAAATGTTAGAATTAAGTTAAGGAGTTAGAAGGCATTAGATTAAAAATAGAAGGGTAAGCTTGGAAAGACAAAAGTTGTCTTAGATTAATAAGAAAAGAAATGAGAAAGAGTGGAGAGTCGTAGTAGAGAAGTAAGAAAGAGTAAGAAAGAGGGAAAGTCATAGACAAACCTAGAAGAAACTAGAAAAAAAGAGGAGTAGGAACTGAAACAGAAAAGAAGAAGAAGGAAAGAAAGAGAAAGGAGAAAGAAGAAGAAGGAAAAGATTCAACTAAGTATTAAGGTATTCTCTGTTTATTCTTCTTGCTTTGGTAGAAGAAGGAACTAGAGAAAATGAGTTTTTGTGCACTGAATATAAAGGGAGAAAGAAGAGAACCAAGAAATCTATTTTCTTAGATTTTCATGAATTTTTAACTAGATCTTAGTTCTTTTAACTTAGATAAATCATGAGTAGGTTAAATCTAAGTTTATTTTTGGATATTAGAGCTTTAGGAATTTTCTATAGTATATTAGTTTGAATGAAAGTTTGTTTTTTTGAAGGGAATTAAGAAAATCAAAGCTAAGAGCAAGAGGAAAGGCGAACATGAGTTGGAGTTATTATTAATTAGGTGGGCAATATGTTTATGGTTATTGTGATGATGGGCTGATTTTCTTACATGTTTGTGTGCTTAAATGCTTGTCTTTGAATCATTGTGAATGTGGGAAAAGTGCAGTGTGATTTGTTATCTTGTTATGCTTGAAATATTTTACTGTAATTTGTATTGATGAAAAATCGAAAAACACAAGAAGCATGAAAGAATGAATATATGATGAAATGTGTGAGCATCGAAATTTGTTTACATATGGGCAAGAGAGATACCATTTCGTTTGTCACGTGCATGTTAACTTAAAGCCTTCTCTCGACTGTCCGCTTGTGGAATATGAGCTCCTAAAAATAAGACTCATTTCATTCATGATGTAAACTTTAGTTTCACCATTTTGTTCAATGGGATTTTCTCAAGCCATTATTTGTGTGCATTTCGCTTTGAATTGTTGAGCATGTGATGCGATGAAATTCTAAGTTTTGATGATTGAAAATAAATAATTTAATTTATGTGATACCATGTTTATTTATAAGCTTAAACTATGGATAATATTATTGTTAGATTCAATTGTCATATAAAAATATGTTTGTGCTTGGTTATATGTATGGTTCATCACTAATGACTATAAATGTATTAGCCACTGAGCTTTGTAGCTTACCCCATTATTTCCACTCCTCAGGTACAGAACAAGCAGATCATTGAACCTTGTAAACTTTGGCAATCTCTAAAAAACTTATCTTTTGTAACTAAGTTAGTTTGATCATTTTTTGTAACTTTGTAAGCATATCAAGTATGAGCATTCATGTTGTATTTTTGGATTATGGTACTGTTTCGACTCTTGATATGTAATTAAAGTTATGTATAGACTCTGCATTGTTTGAGAAATGAAACTTTGTTTGTTTGGGAAATGGAAGAAAGGATTTCTCTTTTAAATATGTTCAAATTCTCTTCTCTATTAAGTTGTTAATTTCAGCTAGGAATAAAATTCTATGTTGTCTAATAGATATTGGATAGATTTCTCTTAAGTAGATTGTTATGTTGGGAGTTCGTTATGTAAGGAGTTTTGTGAGTAAGTCTTTTGGAAAATGTATAGAAGTTCGTATAGGCAGTAGAGAAAAAGGGGGACAAAAATTGTGTTCTGACTTCCACGAATAAACTACATTGATCTAAGTAGGATTAGATAAATTTGTCTTTATAAAAGTTGTAGCTTATTCTCCTAGCTTTCTAATGGCATATAGTTTATAATTTTTGGACATCAGAATTAAAATATATGATATTTACAAGTTTGAGGACCATAAGAGGTGCCCAATTGTGTCAATGTCCTTAAATCTCAAGAGTGGATGATCGTGCACTAGCACGATCGTGCACTACCCTTCAAAGATGAAAGGGCACAATCGTGCGCTGCCATTTTTAAATAACAGAATTGCAAGATCGTGCACTAGCTCGATCATGCCATGATCGAAGCACGACCGTGACTTCTCTCACTCACGGTCGTGACTTCTCTTAGTCATAACCGTGACTTTTATTCTTTTTATTAGTCACGATCATAATCTGTGTCGTTTTGACTTCTTTTTTTATTTTATTTTCTTTTTAATTTCTGTTCTCACTTGATCTTTGCCCAATCCTCTCTTATTGAGGCCATGAATTAACTTATTTATATATTGCTTTCTTTTTGATTTTTTCGTTGTTTTCATTCTCTAAATTGTCTATTATTTTCTTTCCAACAAATGATATTTATTAGTTTAGATAATTAATTTTGTAAATTGTTAGTAATTAATCATAAGTCCTCGTACTCACTAATGCTAAAACTATTACACCATCTGTTTATGATATAAAACACAATTGCTAATAACCTTTGCATATTTGGTTGTGAAATAAAAACGATAATAAATGTTGCATTAAAATTGAATTTGTATTGTAATGTTATTAAGCATGTGTAAACTAAATGGTGAAGTAAAATGTGGATAAATCCTTGTCTTCTATTAATTTCTCACATATTGTTTTTAATTAAACAAAAAATATTAGCAAGAATTTGGATATTGACATCAATGCGTGCATAGTTAGTTAGATAAGTACTCCTTTTTCTAGTTGTGTTAGCATTGATGCTTGAAATAATGATTTAAAAAATAATCTAGAGTTAAATTTTTACTTTATTTTATTATCCTCATACTTCATAACGATCATTTTTAGTGTTACTACGTTTGAATGAAAATAGAGGAGATAATGATATCAACTTTAATCATAGGGATGATAGCATTAAAAAGACCTTAAGTGAAGCACCAATGGGTTGCATTATGTTGTTTGTATTGTATCTCATAGTATAAGATTCTATTGTATTATGCCTAACATAACGAAATATTGATTTAGGGCTATAAGTACATATCTTGTGGAAAGTGATGTTGCCTTCCTGTCTAGAATACGATGATAAAGTTTTTTGGTCTATATTTTTTATCACTTGTGCAAGAGAATTCGTAAGCTAAGAGAACAAATAAAAAAAATTATGTGATCTCTGTTTGAATGCAAAATTGACCAATTAAACTTTGTTATTGAGTTTTCATAGGGATTAACTAACATCTTAAGTAATATGTCTTGGAATTTTGTGAGATTTACTTATGTTTTGCCTTGAAATTTTGGTATAAGTATTAGGGACCTAGATCAAAGATTATGGTTGGTTCACATTTATATGTTGTGTGCAACTTTTAATATGCAATGTGTTGTTATTGATGTATATGACTTGTAATGGAAGGAGTTGATTAAGATTTGGAAGTACCTCTACAATTAGGTGATTTCAAGTGATTTTAACTCCTTGCACCATTAATACTTATCTCCTATAACCAAAATTTGAATAAAAACACACATATGAAATAACATGCAATGTTTGTCCATAATGTAAAGATTATGTTTTGGATTATTGTTTGACAATTAATATAAGGATAATTTTAGCATGATATACCAATTTATTATTATTTGAAATTTATAGTGTATTTGTAGAGTTGTCATGTGTATTAGACTATCTGAATTGTTGAACCAATTGGCAAATATTATATTTTTCTATGTTCCATTATAAGGTGCTTATTTTAAAAATAATTTAAGAGGGTAGTACTTAGGAAATTCTATAACGTTATCATTTATCTTCATTAATATGATTTTCCCAATTAAATTTATAACTAAAAATAAATTAAAAAACCTTGAGTAAAATATTTAAATACCATATATTCATATTTTAAAAACCAAAATCTTGTAAAAAAAGACCACTACCACATAATATAAACTATATCAAAACTATATAACACATTGTCATATAAGTGATTTTGAGGCTAGTTAAGTTCCTTCAATTCCTTTGTGTCACAACTTGGTTCCTCAACTAAGTTTATGGTGAAATTCCAACAAACAACTTATATGCACTTCACCTAGTAATTATGTCAAACACCTTCTAGGCACTCTACCGGAACATTTTATTAAACATATTATAGACTATTTGGTTTTGCATATAGAGTCTTAATTAATTTAATTTGACAAAATATAAATATAAGGATGGTTGTTAGAAATTCACAAACCAAAATATAACCAAATATGGGTAAGGGAACTAATGAAAGTCTCACTGATCTCTTTTGAGATATTTGAGCAAACATGTTCTAAGCATTCACTTTTGGGACGTTTTATGGGTAAGAAATACTGTGAACTTAGATCATATATAAGAAACTTCTATTAACATATTACAATAAATATTATGTCAAATAAGGTCTAAAATTGGGAGCCATAATTTGGCATCCCTAACTAAATACATATTGTCCAACATCACTTTATCCACTTCTAACAACCTTAACATATGAAATGCTTTCATTCCAGAACTTTTAACCTTGTCCTACCTCCTCTATTATACTAAACAACATTGGTTCAGAGAAGTACCAAAGCATCCTCCATTACAATCACTCTCATATTTACCTCTCCTAAAATATCTTAATCATACAATCCAACTAAGAAACCATGATATATCACTCTTCTTTTTATACTGGTTTAAGAATTCGTCCTAACTAAGCCATTATTTCCCTTAATTGTTCTATATTCCTAACCCCATTTATCTCTCACATTCCCTTATGTTTTGGATCTGATACCAATTGTCATAGGTTTGATCTTAAGGCTAGTTAAGTGCCTTAAATTCCTTTATATCAAATGTTAGTTCCTTGATTACGTTCTTAATAAAATTCCAATAAATAACTTATATGCATTTCACTTGGTAATTCTGTCAAACATCTTTTAGACATTTTATTGGAACATTTCGTCAAAAGGATTATGGAATATATAGTTCTTACATATATAGGCCTATGCAATTTAATTTGACATAATAGAATAGTAAGGACAATTGCTATAAACCCACAAATTATGTATCCAAATCTAGGTAAGAGAACTAATGAAAGTCCCAGTTATCTTTTTAAGACATTTTAGTAAACATATTCGGGTTGTTCACTTTTAAGACATTTTTAGGTAAGAAATAACGTAAACTTAAATCCTATATAAATAAGTAACTTTAATTGATGTATGATAACAAATATTACATAAAATAAGGTTTAGAATTAGGTAAACCCAATCTTTTTCTGTCATATATCACTACAAGAAAAACAATAATTAGTGACGAAAATTTACTGACGGAAAACAAATCGTTGCTATTTAGCAACGAAAAATCAATTTGTCGGTAAAATTGTCGTGAAAATTTTAATTTTGTGAAGGATAAAATTTTCATCGGTAAAGGTGGAGGGTAAACATCCCGTCAAAATTTCTCACAAAATATAATGACAGAAACGTAATTTTCGTCAGTAAATTATGTGGGAAAGCTTTCCGCAATAACCTAGCGTCAGAATTTACTGACAATATAGACTATCCATCATTAAAATTACGTGGAAATAAAATCAACGTCGGATTTTACCGACAGAAATGTTTTCCTTCGATAAATGCAGACTTATCGTTTTAAAAATTGAAAAAATGACGTCATTTCAATTTGGGGTTAAACTAACCTTCTTCCCCTCATTTTCTCTGTTATTTCTCCTTCAATTCATCACCATTACAAGTCTCAACTTCTCCCCTCATCCCCGTCGCTCGTTCGTTTCTCGTCGCCGTTTCCCATCGCCACCACTCACCCACGTCATCTTCTTCCTTCAAGTGCCTCTCACAACAATTGTGCATTATTTTCTGCTTGTGCTTTTCCTCTTCTATACTCTGCCGATTTATGCTTCTCTTCATTTACTAGGTTGTACTGATGCTTCTTCGCCTCCCAGATGTTGTGAATTTCTTCTTTTGTGCATTTATGGCCTAGTTGTTCTCTCTTTTTTGTGTTGTCGTTTCTATGTGCTATTTGGACTGTCGTGTAGTGTTGACATAGACTGTTATGTGTTTTATCTCTTGGAATGTACCTTTATGTTTCTGCTATTTGTTTCTGCTAGCTTCAGCAATTTGCTAATTCTGAACTGCATTTTGGTGACTATCGTCTACTACTATGCTGAGTTTTACTTTAGACTGTTGTTGTTGCTTTGTCTTCTTTTTGTTCCCATTTGCTAATGTTTTGTTTTGCTTCCCACTATTGCCTGCGTTGTCGTTTTGATGCCTTCTCTAATTATATGAATCCATTTACCTACAATAAAAACGTTTCAACTTAAGCTAATTTTTATAGGAAACTTTAGAAGAAATAATTTAAGCCTTAAATAATAAAATATGAATAATCATGCCTAATTTTGTAATAGAAATAACTAAATGGACTAAGTTTAATTAAGAGGATAAAATATGTAATATTTTGCACTTATGAGGAAGATATTGGTTTTATTCCAGACCTTGAGCAATATACTACTAGAGAATAATTCGTGCACTGCTTTATAGACTTGGTGTTTTATGATACTCCAGATCTTTTGGAAAAAGAGGTCATTAAGCCCATTAGGCCCAATATCTTTGAAGGGGTTTAGGCCAAAAAAAATTTTTCTTAACATCATTTAAAGTGAATGGAGATGTTAGATAAGAGCATTGAGATTCGTTAAAGGACTTAGGGATAAACATGGTGATATCTTGGATGTGTGTATACAATTGGAGGATAAGCCAAAGAAACTATTATAAAACTCAAAAGCATTAAGAAGCTACTGCCTTTAATCCTCTAATCTAGTCCAATTAGGAAGAGTGATTAAAGAAATTTTATTATCTACTTTGTGTGGTTGTTAATTTGATACAAATGCTA
>JANQBM010000006.1:34830347-34843327 GCA_025594535.1 Erythroxylum domingense
GTTCTTTATTATTTTAATCACTTGAGTTGTTTGATTAATTGTCTTTATTAGTAAACAATGTGTGAAAATCCTCTGTCTAGGTTAGTACGAGGCGGTCGTACTATTAGGTGTGAAATTCTTTCACGGAAAGTGAGGTTGAGAGATAGTGTCAATGGTTGAGTGGTGTCGGCTCAGTAAAGCCTTGGGTAAATCTATTGTACTTCAGTGAAAGTGATTAAGTTGGGTGAGGGTCCTACAGACGTAGGCAAGGTATGCCGAACTGCGTTACCAAATTTCTGATGTTTTTATTATTTCGGTTTTGCTTGTTTTTATTTTGTTGGTGGCAAAGAAGTTTTCGGAAAGTTTGCGAAACCATTAACCGCTTTGGTTTTTCATACATAATAAACACAAATCTTAACGATGAAATTGGCATCAGGAGGAAATTTTTTCTTTATGATAGTTGTAACGAAAAACTGTGTAATTTAGCAGGTACAAGAACTTGTCACTGTCCCTGTAAGCAAACTTGCACAAGTCCTCAGTTGACCAAACAAAAAGAAAGAAAGAGCAAAAAGTCAGGAGAAAAACACAGACTTTCAGGCCGCCCCATCAATGAAGGTCCAAGAATGGGGAATGGATTCAGTTCCAAGCATGACATCGTTATAGAGCAATAAAAATCAGAGGGAGTTATAAATTCATTGAAAGAAATATAAATTAGATGCATGAGGGAAATGATGTGCCATATGGGTATGGATATCTTACTATCCAATGGCGGGCTGTTTGAGGATTACAGTCCTGCATTGCTTCCAATTCTGATTTGAGCAGTGTTTCTTCATCATAAAATGCATATGGTGGACATTTTTCCCCTCAGATTCCTCAAATTTAACATCCACCTCAACGACCTAAAACTATGTAATGTTCTAATTAAAGGACCATTAACTAGCAGTAACTAAGACATCTTCACAAAGGAAAGCAGCAGCATCTTTCATGTAGTCATACAACTATCACGCACAAGTAAAGAACTTGTTGCAACAACATCCACAGTTTTTATCACTATTTTGTGCATACCGTCATGGTGAATTAAAGTGAGATATAAAAATATTACTCCTATAATGAAGATCAATAATTAACCACTCACTTTTTGTTCCTTACACATTAACCCTTTTCTAAATTTATCATCCAAGCACCCCCTAGAATTTAAAAGTCCTTAGCTTGCCTAATAAAAATGCCAAAATAATCCGTTCTCATAATTGGCCACTGTGCATGTAAAAGACACAGAGAGCTGTCTAGACCTTCTTACTTCTGCCAAACCTGTTCTCCAGTCTTGATGCTTCCAAGGATGCTATGATCCTCCTCGTGTAAACAGAAACAATTTTCATTTGTTTCAATACCTCCAGTGAAGTTAGTGAAGTGGGCATCAAAATAACGATATAGCCCAAACACTAACATCCCTGTATTTGTAGTTCTCGTTATCAGACAACAAAAAATGATGAAGTTAATTATGAGGAAAAAGGAGCTAAAAAAAAGAGTATAAAATACATGCACTTCGAGTTTTTAGTCTGCATACCTTCTTAAGGGAGTGTGCATTTTTACCAAGGCCATCTTCCCCTGCATCAAAAGCATTCTTCCAGTGATATGGTTCATTTGGATCTCCATACGGCACAAGCATTTATGCAAAGATTAGCCTATGAGCTACAAGTCTTTGGCTCCTATTTCCATCAACATATGCAACGAAATATATAACTAAGCCTTCCCTAGGAGTGAATCCAACTCGAAAGTTCCACTGTAAACCAGCAACAAGACATAGCTCGGCTTATTGTAAATATATTGTTGGGTTTTTACTGCTTCTGTTGTTCTTTAAAACCACAAAACTTGATAAAGCTTGGTTAACTTTGCAGGTAAATAAATGCAAAAAATAAAGAAGACACAATTTTTACTTGGTTCGATAGTGTAAAACTATCTACATCCAAGGTTCCCACTTGACAGTGGTGGAGAGATTCGCTAATGCAGAAGAAGATGAAACAGGTTACAGAGTTGAGTGATTTTTCTAAATCACTTGCAAGAGGCTTTCGCTCTCCTAGTACTCACTGGTAAGTACTCTAGCTAACTCTCAAACCTTTCTTTTTCACTCTCTCTTCTTTCACTCTCAATGATTGAATACAAAGAGAACTGGAGATATGAAGTTTTTGTATTGTGTTGTTGTGTTGTGACTGAAGCTTATGTTTCTCTTATAGTTTATGGATAGAAGAAGATGGCTTTCGAATGGGTCTTGACTGAATCAAACTATTGACATATGCATCTCACGTGAGTCATTAAAACTTCTGCCTCTGATCTGCGTATCATGTTATTCACAGCTGCGTTTAAGAATGTAATAAGACAATTTGTTGAGTTTATTCTGACTTGTGTCAAAACGACTGTGCTTAGTATTTAGAAGCTTAAGTGTCACGTGAGCTTGTCTTGAATTAAATCACTTTGTTCCTGTCATTTTTAGAATATTCGGGATATTGTCTCTCTTTCCTCTTTTCTGCTTCAGACATTTCTTCATGTTTCTTTTGTATTAGATGCATCTGAGTGAGGGTTGTTGGAGTATACATGATCTCCATCACATATTTCCCTCCTAATCTATCAATCCTTGCTCAAATCTGGAAAAACCAAGAGTGATTTGAAATACCAGAAACCCTAATTTCGCTTCTTCAGTGAAATTTATCGAATCTGCCTTCAGAATCAAGGGGCTTCCACTATCTGTAAATAGTCCCTGCAAAAACTAAACTTCTTTTGTGTTAGTATTTTAGTTCCGAAATCAGAAGGATTTAACTCACCTTTGATTTTTTTCCAGGTTGAAGAAGCCTTGAGCTATCTTATCCCTCACAAAGTGGAGTCTGATGTCGACGTGCTTGGACCTCTTATGCAATACAGGGTCTTTGCTCAGGTATAAAGCACTTTGACTGTCTGTGAATATTACTGCTGTTGCTAGGTTAGCTTTAATTTTTTCTAAGATGCCTGATAGCCATGTTAATTCCTTTACCCCTTCTGTGATTGCAGAAAATTATGCTTCTGTGGTTGAGAGTGATACAATTGATTGTTGCTGTACCTTCCAACTTATAGTGTTTCCTACTAGAGTAAAGTAGTATGTAGAGATTGACTTTCTTGTGATTTTATCTGATGCATAGTCTGCATCTATATATCCATGTAGGCTTAGACTGTTATTATTAGCTAGCTTAAACTTTGTGAAACACAGTCCATCGCTTAGAGTTCCAGCAAGGTATCTGAAGACATTCTTCAATCCTTGCCAATGCTTTAAGCCAGGATTAGATATGAACTTTTTAAAACGCTAATAGCATGAGGAAGATCAGGTCTGGTACAAAGCATCATATACATGATGCCACCAACTCCAACATCATAGGGGTATTTTAGCATAGCTTTCTTTTCTTCTTCAGATTGGGGGCAGTTGTCTGCAACCATCTGAAGATGTGGGCTTATGGGAATGGAAGTAGCTTTTTCCAATTCCATATTTAACTGACCTAAAACCTTTTAGATGTAGTTTTTCTGGTTCAGCCACATTTTCCCTGCCCTCCTATTCCTTATAATTTGCATCCCTAGCAACTTCTAAGCCTCTCCTAGGTCTTTCATTTCAAAGTGTTTGCTCAGATTGGCTTTTACCTCAATTATTTTACCTAGCTCCTTTCCAGCAATAATCAAGTTATCTACATAGACTAGCATGAAGATGGCTTCTATCTCTCCTAAGTCCTTGTAGTATAAGCATTAATCATAGGCACTTCTTACAAAATTCATCTCACTAGCTATTTCATGGAACTTTTTGCTCCACTGTCTAGGTGCTTGCTTCAGCCCATATAGGGACTTCTGAAGCAGACAGACATAATCAAAATTTTTATTATCTACAAAACCAGTTGGTTGTTTAATGTAGATAGTCTCCTCTAGCTTTCCATCTAGGAAGGCTGTCTTGATATCTATTTGATGGATTTCCCAGTCATAGACAGTTGCTAGCACTAAAATAAGTCTGATTGTCTTAAATTTGACTACTGGTGAGAAAATTTCTTTGTAGTCAATCTCTTCTTTCTGCCTATACCCCTTAGCTACAAGTTTTGCCCTGTAGATTCTTAGTTCAGATTCAGTTATTCCTTCTTTTAACTTGAATAACCATCTGTTTTCTATCAACTTAACTTTAGGAGGTCTAGGTACCAAAATCCATGTCTTATTCTTCATTAGGAAAGAATACTCCTTTCCACAAGCTTCCTTCCACTGTTCAGCATCACTTCTAGCCATAGCTTCTTCAAAGGTTTCAGGAACCTTGCATTCAATACCTTCAGCCACAAGGTAAGCATATTTAACCAAATTTGTATCAAAATACCTCCTATTAGGAATTATTTGTCTTGGCTGTCTATCCCTTGTCAGTTGATAGTCTTGTATGCTTCCTTGTTCATCAACTGAAGTTATTTGTGGGTTTTCTCCTTCACCCACAGTTTCAGTCACCTCTTCTCTCCTTTCTTCATACTGTGTTGTGCCTTCTAGAGGCTCCACAGTTTCTGATTGTGTAGCAATACCTTTTTCAGGTTCTGGTGGTACATAAAATGGGACTGAATGGTTTGATGTCCCTAAATTCTCCTAAATTTCACTTTAGAGGTCAGAATTTTGAGAATTCTTGTTCAGTAGAGGGAATTTATCTTCCTTAAAGATGACATCTCTGCTAGTGATTGTTTTGTAGGCTCCCTTTTGGAGTAGTAATAGTTTATAACTCTTTACACCTTCTGGATATCCTAGAAACACCCCCTTGACTGCTATAGGCTCTAATTTTCCCTCTTTCTAATGTGCATAGGCTGCACATCTAAAAGTCTTAAAGTATGATAGTTTAGGCTTCTTACCACTCCAAATTTCCTGAGGAGTTTTATAACCATTAGCTGAGGTTGGAAGCCTATTGATTAAATAAGTTGCTGTCCTAATTGTTTCCCCCATAGGGAATGAGAGCAACCCGAAGAGAGAAGCATGTATCTAGTCTTTTCTAGGAGGGTTCTATTTAATCTTTCATCTACTCCATTCTGCTGTGGAGTAGCTCTAACTGTATTATGCTTTAGGATTCCATTTTTACTACAGTACTCCTCAAATTCTTTGTTGCAATAATCTAGCCCATTATCAGTCCTTAGGCATTTCAGTTTCCTCCCAGTTTGATTTTCCATAAGAGTATGCCACTTTATGAAAATCTCCAGAGCTTCGTCCTTCCTCTTCATAGGGTAAACCCAACATTTCCTTGATTTATCATCAATTATAGACATGAAATACAAATTCCCTCCTGCTGTGGGGACTTGAGTTGGCCCTTAGAGATCACTGTGAGCATACTCTATGATCTCTGTGGCTCTCTTAGCTCCCCTTTGAAAAGCTAACCTGTAGTGCTTTTCTAGCACACAGGATTCATAAAATTTTAACTTCTGAAGGTTTTCTTCAGGTACGAGACCTTTCCTAGAGAGATGGAGCAGGCTTTTGTTGCCTGCATGACCCAACCTAGCATGCCATTGCTTGGTTGGTTCAAGGTTTTCAGTTTCTGAAATTTGATTAATTTCAGTTGAGCCTATAACATAGTATAGGCCACCCCTCTCCACTGCTCTAATGATGACTTTCCCATCCCTTAGGATTTCTCTAAGTCCATCTTTATACCTGATTTGAAAGCCTTGCTTATCAAACAAGCTTTCAGAAATCAAGTTTCTCCTTATTCCAGGCACAAATCTGACATTGCTTAGGATCCTTCTTTTTCCATCAAACATGTTGATGGAAACACTTCCTATGCCCTCTATCCTTTGCTGCCCAGAATCTGCCATTTTAACCTTGGCAGTGACTGGTTCAAATGTTGTGAACCAGTCCCTATGAGGAGTGACAAGCATAGTGCACCCTAAATCAAATATCCACTCTCTACTTAGGTCCTTATAATCCTCAGTCACAGTTAGAATTTCATCTCCACTGGAATCTTCAGGCTTTCAATCATTACCTGAAATTCCACTTTCAGCTGCCTTATCCCTCTTCTTTTTCCTACAATCCCTTACAAAATGACCTTCCTTATCACAGTAGAAGCATTTCTTCCCTTTGCCCTTTTTCTTCTTTTCATTTTCACCTTATTTAGAGTGTTTTTCTTTTCCCACTTCCCTTTTTCCATTTTCCTTTCTTGCTATTTTTCTTATGAGCTTTCTTCTCATAGTTATTTTCTACAAACATCACTTCAGCCTCCTTCTTAAAAGGATTCACCTCAACTATTTCTTCTATTAGAAAATCTAAAACTCTTTTTACCATAAGTGATTCTCTACTAGCATGCTTAATTACCTTCTTGAATGCATTAAATTTAGAAGGTAATGCCTTTAAGATTACTACAGCTTGATGTTCCTCTGAAATTTTCTCATCCGTAGCTTCTAGATCCTGAACTAGCTTAAAGAAGTAGTCTAGGTTATCATCTAAGGAGACTGAAGTGTTCATCTTGTAGTTAGCAAGATTGTGAAGAAGTATCATCTTGTTAGGAAGACACTTCTTGGCATACAATTCATCAAGTTTCAGCCAAAGCTTCTATATAGTGTTACAATTCTGCACTTTTTTTATCACTGTTAGTGATAAGTGAAGTATTAACTTGCAATGTGCAAGTCTTTCCATCTTTAGCTTCTTTATAGGAACAGTCTCTAGGTCATACTGATCATCTATGACACCATAACAGTCATAAGATTCAAGAAGAGCTTGCATATGGAGTTTCCAGATGGTAAAGTCTTCTTTACCAAAAAATATGTCCATTTCCTTGCCTACCATGATTACTGTAGAATAAAGAATCTAAAGACTTTCACTTACTGACTTTCTTGATGAATTTTGATGAATCTTTGATGCTTGAAGTGTCCAAGAAATGCCCCAGGATGTCTTGAATGCTCTGACACCACTTTCTGTTGGGTTTTTACTGCTTTTGTTGTTCTTTAAAACCACAAAACTTGATAAAGCTTGGTTAACTTTGCAGGTAAATGAATGCAGAAAATAAAGAAGACACAATTTTTACTTAGTTCGATAGTATAAAACTATCTACATCCAAGGTTCCCACTTAATAGTAGTGGAGAGATTCACTAATGTAGAAGAAGATGAAACACTTGACAGTGGTGGAGAGATTCACTAATGCAGAAGAAGATGAAACAAGTTACAGAGTTGAGTGATTTTTCTAAATCACTTGCAAGAGGCTTTCACTCTCCTAGTACTCACTAGTAAGTACTCTAGCTAACTCTCAAACCTTTCTTTTTCACTCTCTCTTCTTGCACTCTCAATGATTGAATACAAAGAGAACTGGAGATATGAAGTTTTTGTATTGTGTTGTTGTGTTGTGACTGAAGCTTATGTTTCTCTTATAGTTTATGGATAGAAGAAGATGGCTTTCGAATGGGTCTTGACTGAATCAAACTATTGACATATGCATCTCACGTGAGTCATTAAAACTTCTGCCTCTGATCTGCGTATCATGTTATTCACAGCTGCGTTTAAGAATGTAATATGACAATGTGTTGAGTTTATTTTGACTTGTGTCAAAATGACTGTGCTTAGTATTCAGAAGCTTAAGTGTCACGTGAGCTTGTCTTGAACTTAATCACTTTGTTCTTGTCATTGTTAGAATCTTCGAGAAATTGTCTCTCTTTCCTCTTTTCTGCTTCAGACATTTCTTCATGTTTCTTTTGTATTAGATGCATTTGAGTGAGGGTTGTTGGAGTACACATGATATACATCATATATATTAACTTGATTAAGCATAAGTTAATATACCGATGTTAATGTTATATATACCTTCTGCCATTCAATAAAATGTCCAGTGACACGAAAGCTTGGACCTTCTGGTTGAGTAATTCGCAAAAGCTTCACATTACTTTGATCAACACCACCTCTTGTTTCAGCTGCTGTATAGTTCCTTAATGGATCTGCTGGAGGGAGTGGAATCAGTTTCCGATCTTCAAACTCTATTACCTCCATGTTTTGAATATCTACAAGACATAAACGCCCTCAACCGGGCGGGCATAACCATTTTCCATTGGACAGTCACTTCGAGTTTTGCAGAATATAAGTGGTTTTGCAAGCCTTCTGCTTGGAGCATCAGCATCACCATGATAACCACACACCTGCATTAATTATGCAGTCAGACCGTTCATGGCTCACAAGATGTTGGTATATAAATTTTAGATAACGTGTAGTTAGAGCACGCATGAGTCATTGTAGTTTACCATGAATCAACCATCACAAGGTCCATATCAGAAATACCCCTTTTCTTCATGGCTTCTCTGAATGGAGGGAAGTCCTTTACAACAGATTCAAATTCAGCATATTCAACAGCGTCCTGAATTTCCAAGGAATAAATGAGAAAATGCAACAACACGAATACCTAGTACATCCAATTCAGAAGTTCTTTTCAAGTCCCTCTTAATATACTGATAAGCCAAGATTATAGAAATTATTTGGATTTTCAGACCAATCCAATGGGTTAACAAATAATACAGTTATTGTTGCGATCATGAATGTACGGTAAACCAAAATGCAGATTTATCTGTTATGGAGTGGTTGAGGATTTAACACACAACATTCTTTTTTCTCCAACAAACTTTTAGTGATGATTCTGAGGAACTATCTCCCCTTAACAAAGCGATATTTTGTAATCTCCTACCGTAGTGTAGATCTTTTCGTAACTGTTAAACCTGATTAAATAAGCACAGCAGAAGTTCAAGTGTACTTGGCCATTGCATGGGAAACAACAAAAGATGGTAGGGAAATAGGACAAACCATTGGGGGCTGAACATCTGGGATAACTTTCGATGATATTACTTTACCCCTATGATGTCCACCTCGAGTAACTGCATGTACTTCAGACAGCTCCACAATCCATATGCTAGTCTCATTTGACCTTTTATTGTTAACAAGTCTGGCCCTCCTGGAAGGCAGCTTTGTAGGAATGATTGGGCCACCTTTTGTCCTAGGAAGCACTGACGGTCGAAAGGGAGGAAAGAATATGCATCAGCTAATGCAACGATGTGTTTATCTGGTTCGAGTAGAACCACCTCAATGAATCGCATGCTGTCTCTGATCTGAATTTAGAAAAAATCATCAACAAACCACTTCAAAAGCTGAAAGGGTACATAAACTTTAGAAGGAAAAAAGCTTTCGCCAACCTCTGGGGTGGCTTCAGCAGTCCTGACTATTGCAACAGCCACAGAAATTTCAGCCGCAGGCAAAAGGTCCAGAGGGTGACTGTCCTGAGCCCCGAGCATAACTGAGACCCTTTGTTTGCTGCTGAAATTTCAAATAGTGAATAATTATTGTTGAAGAACCTGTCTATGATGAATACTGTCTTCCGCCTATGATCAGCTTATAAAATTTGCCTCTATATCATCTTTGTGAATTACGTAGTTGAAATCTAAAATCACTGTCAATAAATGCAATAAGATTGGGATAGAATTCGACACTTGTATCAGTATGAAGAAATATGACCTTATTGCTATGAATTTTATATTACGTGTTTCTCTCGCACTGTGTGATTCCCCGTATGTACCCATATCCATATTTCTTATGCGCTGTCTTTTTCTCTTAGATGCGTTTAATATGTGTTATCTTTTGGTCTTATATGCATTCCTATCCAAACCATAATCTAAGAATAGTTGAAACCGTTAATGCAAAATTTTTTAAAAATGGTGAAATTAATGGGAGTGAAGAACAACAAACTATGGACATAAAGGAAGTAAAGATAAATGTTCCTTTATCTGTAAGTTTTCTTCAACCATTATTGTTCCAAGTGTTGTTCCAATTGTTAAAGAACGTGTTGACAACAATGAACAACATTTGAATGACAAAATATCCCTTGAAGAAACTAACTCAAACAGATCTGAAGCAAATGAGTCATATGAAATACCTTTGAGAAGATTTCAAAGAATAAGGAAATCAACTATTTCAAGTGACTATGCAGTTTATTTGTAAGAATCAAATATTGATATTAGAATTAATAAAGATCCAATTTCATTTTAACAAGTCATAGAATGTGCTGAGTCAGAAAAGTGGGTTGATGCCATAAAGGAAGAGTCAAAATCTATGAATGATAACAAAGTATGGGATATCATTGAATTGCCAAAAGGTTCTTAACGAGTTGGGTGTAAATGAGTTTTCAAGACCAAACTTGACTCGAATGGCAATATAGAGCGATATAAGGTTAGACTTGTTGCTAAAGGATATACTCAAAATGATGACATTGATTACAAAGAGACATTTTCACTTATCTCAAAGAGAAAATCATTGCGTATTATTATAACACTGGTAGCTCATTTTGATTTAGAGTTACACCAAATGGATGTAAAAACAACCTTTTCTGAATGGAAATCTTAAAGAGGAAGTTTATATGGATCAACCCGAAGGTTTTTCAATTGAAGAAAAATTCATATGGCGTTTAAACTTAAGAAATCAATATATGGACTCAAACAAGCTTCTAGGTAATGATATATTAAGTTTAATAATACCATCACCTCTTTCGGTTTCGAAAAACATCTTGTTGATCCTTGTATATACCAAAATATTAGTGGGAGCAAAATTTTATTTTAGTCTTATATGTTGTGATATCTTGCTTGCTACTAATGATTTGGGTATGTTACGTGAGACAAAAGATTCTAAAAAAAATTTGAAATAAAAGATATGGGAGAGGCATCCTGTGTAATAGGAATTGAAATATTCCATGATAGATCACAAAGACTATTAAGATTATCCTAAAAAGTCTATATTAAAAGAATTCTAGAGAGATTTAATATGTAAAATTGTTCTTTTGGAACTGTTCTGGTTCAAAAAGGAGATAAATTTAGTCTTATGTAATGTCCAAAGAATGATATAGAACGAAAGCAAATGGAATCAATTTCTTACGCTTCTGTTGTGGGAAGTCTAATGTATACACAAACTTGTACAAGACCGGATATTAGTTTTGAGTTTGGAATGCTAGGTATGTATTAAAGTAATCACTGAAAAGTTGCAAAGAAAGTTTTAAGATATCTTCAAGAAATAAAGAATTATATGCTTATATATAGAAGATCTAATCACTTGGAAGCGATTAGATACCCAGATTCAGATTTTGCTAGATGTATTGACAGTAGAAAGTCAACTTATGGTTATTTATTCTTTCTTGCTAAAGGAGCAGTATCATGGAAAGTGCTAAACAATCTGCCATTACCTTATCCACCATGAAAGAAGAATTTGTGGCATGTTTTGAAGCCACAATACATGCATTATGGCTACGGAACTTTATTTTAGGACTTGGGGTTGTCGACACCATTACTAAGCCACTAAAAATTTATTGTGATAATTCTGGAAGAGTGTTCTTCTCCAAAAAATGACAAATACTTAAGAGGTGCCAACCATATGGAACTAAAGTATTTTGTCGTTAAAGAGGAGGTTCAAAAATAGAGAGTGCCTATTGAGCATATTAGAACAGATCTCATGATAACAAATTTGTTAACTAAAGATTTACAACCAAAAATATTTAAAGAACATGTACAAAGTATAGGTCATGGTTGTCCTTTTGAATGATGTATCTAATGAAGTTGACATTTTGAGCTCATTGATATGTTTATGATATACAACATTTATTGTTTCTAGTTATAATGTGCACATAATTGTATTCTGACTTGTGATAACTTGAATTTACTAGAAACATGATTGTGGACCATGTTGAAATTTATGTATCAATTATAGGTTTAGTATGGTAAAACACCAGTGTTGGTAGTATATGAAAAGGAGTATGTTATATAATAAATATACAACCGTCGTAACCCACATTTAGTGTTTTATCATATTTAGATAAGTATGATATTATGAGGATGAGTTTTGGTACTTAATTGTAAATTCATCATACTTATGCATTAGTTTCATCTAATTTTAGGCCAAGTGGGAGAATGTTGGAATTTGCCGTAAGGCAATTTTTTCAAGTGGCCTAAAAATTAGGGATTGAGGTTAGTAACTTCCTATTCAAATATAACTCAAAATTGATATTATTAGGGAAATTATTAACATAGAAAATTCTCATTTGTTAATTAATTACATATTGATACTTAATGGACGTATTATACTAAAAGAAAGGCACACATAAAATTGATTCTCTTTTTCCCCTAATTTATGCCCTAATTTATACGTTTAAGAAAAACTTACGCATCCATCAGAAAAGAGCGTGTAAACAAAAGAAAGGGAGAAGTGGAGAGACACCAATTTTTCTATACAAAGAAGGTAATTATTATCAAGATCAAGCATCATGTCTTCTTCATCAAATCTAGGTACGTGAAAATTATTGGTTTCAAGATCTTTTATAATATAGAAAAAATCAGTTTCTCCTTACATGTGGTATCAAAGTCAGGTTTAGAAACCTATAATTTTCCATTGCAAATAGTGAATAATTATTGTTGAAGAACCTATCTATGATGAATATTGTCTTCTGCCTATGATTCGCTTATGAAAATTTGCCTCTATATCATCTTTGTGAATTACGTGGTTGAAATCTAAAATCACTATCCATAAATGCAATAGGAGAGGGATATAATTTAGCACTTGTAACAGTATGAAGAAGTATGATCATATTGCTATGAATTTTATATTATGCATTTCTTTCACACTACGTGATTCCCCAGATGTACCCATATCTATATTTCATATAGGTTGTCTTTTTGTCTTATATGCATTTAATACCAAAGTTATGAATATTGTACCGGTCTTGGTACCAAATTGAGTTCTAGAACGGAACTGTATTGATACTGGTCGATACTGGGCACTGTTTCGGGTAATTTTATAAATTTATGAAATAGTCCCTAAAATTTTTAAAAATTGCAAAATAGTCCATATTGGTATATTGTACAATTATACTGTATACTTTACTAGTTTACTATTTACATCAACCATGCTTTTAAAAATCTTAATAATAAATAATAATGACAATTAATATGAAATAACAATAATTTTTAAATATTTTACATATAAATAAT
>JANQBM010000006.1:34853523-34868752 GCA_025594535.1 Erythroxylum domingense
ATATATATTATTAATAAAATTGTAAGACGATTATAATTTAAATATAATGGAAATATATATTTTTAAAAAATTTAATACAAAATTTTACCGACGGACCTATGCAATATTTCCGTCGGTAATTGTCTAAATACGATACCGACGGAAAGTATTTTTCGTCGGTAATATTGACTTATTTATCGACAGATAATCTTACCGTCGGTAAGTTTACCGACTGTATTAGAAATATTCTGATGCTAAATTTACATACGGGTAAGCCACCGGTTGGTAAAGTTAGCGACGGAATAAATCAGACGGTCGGTAACTTTTCCATTGATGTTACCGACGGTTTATCTTTTCGGTCGGTAAGTTTACCGACGGTATGGAAACTTTCCGTCGGTGAATTTAGCTACGGCCGAATCTCCGACGTTTTTGACCGTCGGTTTATTCCGTCGGTAATTTAGCATACTGACAGTATATTTGTCGATTCCGTCGGTAATTTCCGTCTGTAATTCACTATTTTCTTGTAGTGTACATCAGGTCTTCGGGTTTGTTAACGCTGATGATAAAACGACATCATTTGATTATGAATAATTTTTGTCGGTATTTTACTGACAAAAATGTGGTCCCGTCGGTATTCAAGTTGGTTATTTTTCCCGTCAGCTGTTGCCCCCTAATTTTGCGACGGACTTTCATGTTCCGTCACTATAATACGTTGGAAAACTTGTAGGGATATTTTCCCTTCACGTTTGTCGACGAATGTTTTGGTCTATCAACTTTACCCTTCCATCACCAATTTACGACGGAATATATTCCGTCGGTAATTTTCCGTCAATAATTTGTTATTTTCTTGTAGTGGGATTCGTACTCATACTTGACATCCCAATAATCTCCCCCTCAAGTGTGAACTTCTACATTAAGTTTGGACTCCTTAAACAAAAGCCTTTTTTTAGCAGCTTGAGTATATGGCATCATCAAGAGCCCTTCTATTTCACTGATCTGGGCCCACCAAGAGTCTCCGTGCTCTTCTTTGTGAGGAAGCAACCACAAGATCTGACTGCCGTCTCCATACTCGTCCTTTGCCGAACTATCGGCTCTGATGATACCAAACTGTTGGGAATGACAGCAAAAACAGAGAAAAATACAAAGCAAAAATACAGCAAAGAGATATGATAAAAATGCAGAAATCAACAAGTCTTTTCTACTGAAGTTTGGGTCTCTACAACTGCATAATAAACTGAACAAACCTGTTTTAAATAGGTACTACAAAGCAACTAATTAACTTAATAAAAGGAGAAATCTTAGGCACTAACATAAGCACTAATCGAATCCTGAAGGCAGAAAAATAGGAAACTAACCACTCACAACTTAGTCAAAAACAACTGTTGATACAGCTGTAAAATTTGAATCACATCTAAAAAAAAATCTTCTTCTATGCTAAATGTCTGTCAGGAATAGAAGGCCAGGAGTAGAGTATATGCCTCAGGAACCAAGATTGATAAGGTAAGGAGCAGTCTAGTTGGTACCTTTGTCGAATAAAATGATACAAAGAAGTCCACCCATAAAGTGGTCAAGGACCTGAACACAAATTGGTGTCTGTGATGTCTGAAGACAACCATGCATAACTGATGAAATGCCATCTTGTTCTAATGTCTTTAAGTGCCTTGTCATTTCTAATGAATTATTGGAGTTTTGTTATTGCATCTTTTGCATGCCAAATAATGTCTTTATGTGCCTTGTCATTTCTAACGTATTATTATTATATGTTGTTGCTGCTGCTAATGCTATTGTTGCTGTTGCTGCTGCAGCATCTTCTGCATGCCAAATGGTAGGAATTTTGTTAATCCTAAAGAAAAAGAAAAGGATCCATGAACAAAATTCATAGGTACGCAGAATGAATCCTGCAATGTGTGTAGTTGTAAATGTCACCTTTTTATAACCTGACATTATTCTTTGTCTCTGTTCATTAGTGTTCCAATACAAAAAAAAAAAGAAAAAAAATAAGTACCAAAGGAGAATGAGTACACATAAGGACTGTAATATATTAGGTTAATCTACTAAGAAAAAGAAAGAATAAACAAAAACAAAGTTGTCCGAGATTCACAACTCCCATCTCAAACTGGACAACCTGGCATTAGCTTGTTGAAGCATACATCGTACATGCATGTCTCCTTCTAAAGAAAAATGTTCCATTGGCGATAACATAATGTTCATCAGGAGGCCAACACCTAAGAGGTAAATTTTCAATTTCCGTTAAGCAGACGAAACTATTGGGAAGATGATATTCGGTGTTACGTACCAAAAATGATAAACTATAACTAACAACGGCATTGTTTGGTGTCCTCTTTACAGAAGTCTTTGTTGTTACAATTTGCTAATTTTGTTTAAAATCGTCAATGAAAATGATCGAGGCCATTATGTCCCTTTGGTTTTAAGAGTACAAAATTATTAAATTATTTTGAAAACAACTCTCTATTGATTAAACGTAAAGTTGCATATTAATAAACCTTTATTCTCATACTTGCGCCAAGGTGAAATTTTTACAGTGTTGTTGTTGTTATAATTTATGAATTATTTTGTCTAATAAAATGGTTCATTTGTATATAAAACATTTTTGGATTCTTCACATAAAAAAAGTCAATAGGATAATTTTGTTTGTACTATTAGGTATTAAAAAAACACATAACTTTTTGTTAATGTATTATTTTGGAAGGTTAATTAAATGAACTTTTTTGTGATATAAGAAAACATTTTTATCGTTTTTATTTGTACTTTAAGAGACTAATATTGAATTATGCTGTAAGATGTAACTCTAATCTTATATACTGGATAACATGATTAAAATATACAAATAAAATTGATATCCAGTGCTTAAATTCCTGGCCTTTGGATAAGGGTGAAGAACTGAAGATTGAAATTTTAAGGGCGGTCATCATCTTCACTGCACATTCTTCAACACATAGACATAAAACCAAAACCTTGGATTAAGAAATCAATTAATCAACACAAAACGAGTAAAACAGTAACATACAAACCAAAAAAGTCCATATATTTAAATATGAATGGAGCGCGCAAAGCCACCCATGGCCGATGTCATGGCTAAGTACACTGCCTAATCCGCCGACGTATATTACTTAAATCCATTATTTGTCTCAATTCCAACAACCTCTCCATGTGCCTGCACATGCCTCCCAATCCCATTCTCCCAACCATTACCCACCGTCATCAATCCTTAACTAAACCAACCAGGAAGAGGACTATAACACTTACTTTAATCATACATAACAACAATTCCACGACACCACCAATTCTTCTTCGCCCTCTTCATGTTCTTTCTCTTTCATGCGTCCTCTGTTTCAGTCATGAATTACCTGTCCAAAACTACGATATTCAAGACCACGTTGTTATTCCTGTTCGTGTGTTGTGTTCTGTCAAACGTTAACGGTGGTAACACCAACTGGGCGGCTTTGTATGCACCGGGGGCTCTGATTGCCGGGGCTTTGTTGACTTCAGTTGTGGTGGTAGTGGCAGTGCGTGCCACCATGCTGACGTGGATCACGGTGCTAGTACTTCTAGCATTCTCAGGGAAGCGGCGGCGAGTGCTTGTTCAACACGGCAAGAAGATAACCTTCGATGTTGTCATGTATTTGATCAAAGGTCACGCTTAGTGAGAGATGTAGATTGTTATATATAATATGTTATTTTTTCTGATGCATATGTACCCTATCAGAGAAAGGTCTGATGGTTGTTTAGTTTAGTTTTTTTTTTCTTTTTTAATAGTTAGGCTTCAATGTTTCTACTTATGTATAGATCAAATTTTCGGTATTTTCTTGAAATATGTATAAAATCTTTTTTCACCATGTGTTCGAATTTTAAGCAAGACGATCTGATTTAGTATGAATTTTTGTGAAATGGTAGTTTGGTGAGAAGAGTAAATGGTTTTTTAGAAAGAAAAGGTAAACGATACAGACCTATAATTTTATTTATTCCAAAAATTATTATTAAAAATATAATATTAAAATTTATAAAAAAAACTTTTAATAATTTGGTAAGCTTTTAGTAATTTATATTAACAAAAAAATAATATACAACAACAATAACAATAACCCTAAGGTTCGAGTCACGGAAACAACTTCTTTATAAGATGCAAAAATATCTCTTGCTTGAACTCAGTAACCTTTTAATCATAAAAGAGTAACTTTAATAATTGTTCCAAGGCTTGCTCTCTAACAAATAAGTAATATGAAATTAATTTTTTTAAGTAATTCAAAATAATGAAAATAATTTTATAATAACTGAAAATATATAAAAATGTGTCTTTTATGTTTAGAGAGACTAGATATAATAAATAAATTGCAATAATTCTTATTTCTTATTAATTTCATTATTTATATTGAGTATAATATTATGGTTCCAATACTAAAAAATTGTGAAAATATGTGCTGTGGCACATTTATGTGATTCTATTTTGGACTAATATTCTACCACTATTAATTACATGATCCATGCATTTGAAATATGAAAAAAAATAAACAGAGGTCCTCTAAATAAAGCAATTGATAAAAGTTAGAACCACGATTAAATGAACCATAACTCACAACTAACTTGACAGGGTCCTAATAAATGTAACTACAGTTGATAGTTGGCAATTTCTTATAATTCTACTAATTCAATCTCAATCATGATAAGTTGGTGTAATGTTTAAACTTTAACGAGTTGTACCTTAAATTAGAAAATAAATACTCGAATCTTATATTCAATTTTATGAGACATTGTATCAATTTTGCTTGTCAATTTAATGGAGAATATCTTTTGTCCTAGTAAAGAAAAAATATAAATTAAATTAAATTAAAATATAATATAAACTTATATATTCAACAAATGGAAGTTAATGGTGTGACAATGTTACACAGGTCTTATGGGAGAATCATTCCCAAAAGTTAGCTTAAAGGGTGAGAGAGCCCATAAGCCTATAAACCCCACATCAGCCTCTTTTACTATCGATGTGGGACAATTAGACTGTAACATTTCACCACGCTTCGCAGCCTAAGTATTGGCAGGTTGGTTGTGCGCTAGACCTTTTCTAACCTCGAGCAAATATTGCTATACTGGTGTCACCACACACACACCCATAGGCTGGCTGTGCGCTAGGCCTTTTCTAGCCCTGGGCAAGCACTGCAATATCGGCATCATCACCAATGGTCGTGGCACGAGAACTTAAAGGAGTGATGTTAGCTCTGATACCACAATGTTGGGTTGTAACTTTGTGGACCTTGTGATAGACCTAGAGTTAAAGATAGTATCACATTTGGTATTTAAATTCTTTTGATAGATAAGCTTCAAAACTTAAATAGGTGTTTTTTGAATAAAAAATAAGGTATATGGGTGATGGTTTACTTTGAGGGAACCTAGCCTCCAATTAAAGATAGGATCTTGGATAAACTTTGCTGACTATTTTATTCATTCTTAATGCATAAATTTATAGGACTCCAATTACAGCAGTTAACCTCCATGATTAAAGTAATGTTGCTATAAAATAGTAACGACTCAGTTTAAAGTGCTAGAAATTAGAACTAACTAAAATAATTAACTTCCCATGAACTATGTGTATGGATAAGTGGACATCCTAACTACCACCCACTATTGGATAGGTATAAAACTAACTTAAAATGAAACGTACACATGTTAATGACTCACATGGACCACCTACCTTCTTTGGATAACATGTGTCCCTTAGTGCTACGTACATCAGCAAGACATGTAACAATTCCCTCCCTCTAAAAGAGCCCTTTGTCCTCGAGGGACTAATTAGGATATCTGAGTTTGAATTCTTCATAATCTTCCCAAGTTGCATCTGCTGGAGAAAGACCATGCTAATGGACCAAGACCTCCTCTCGGTTCTTTTTCTTTCTACTATCAAGGATGGCTTAAGGAACCAATTGTAAATCTTCATTTCTATTTTGCAGCTGTAGGACTTTAGGCTACACAACTTCATTTGTTTCCAAGCTTCTTCTTCAAACAAGTGGCATAAAAAATCGGATGAATCTGAAAGGCATCAGGCAAGTAAAGCTTATATGCCATTGGACCAATTCACTGTAGCACCTTGAACAACCCATAAAATCTAGGTGACAGGTTGAGATTTTTCCATAAAGAGATTGAAACTTGCTTATATGATTGAAGTCTTAAATAAACCCAGTCACCAACTTCAAACACTCTATCCACATGATGTTGATCATAATTTTTTTCATGCGACTTTAAGCTTCTTGTAAGCTTTGACGAACTTCTTCAAGGACTTGGTCTCTAGTTTTCAACTCTTGATCCACTTCAAATGGCGTCTTCTTGATGGAGCTGTGCCAGCTAGTATTATAGTAAAATTCTGTCTATGGAAGCCATTGCACCCAATTACTTGGCTTGGAACCATTGCACCCAATTACTTGGCTTGGAACTAGTGAAATACCTCAAATACATCTCAACTGTGCGATTAACCACTTCCGTTTAATCATCTGTTTGGGAATGATAAGATGAAATGAAATTGAAACTTGTCCCATTTAATTGAAATAGCTCCTTCCAAAACACACTAGTGAAGGTAGGATCTCGATCGCAAACAATTGACTGCGGCATATCATGCAACCTGAGTTGGAATTGGTAATGACTGAAGTAGTCCTGTTGAATGCACAGTTTCAGCTTTATGGCATTGACAAACATCACATTGCTTGATGAACTCTTTGATTTTTTGTTGCATACCCTTCCAATAAAATATGGATTGAACCTTTTGCAAAGTTTTGTGAAAACTTTCATAAGTATTAGATTGCATGTTATGAACTATGGTGGCAGTAAGTGGAGATTCTTGTAATAAATAAATTATGTTTTTGAAAAAAAGAACACCTTCCTTGAATTCCCAAGGACCCAAAAGCTCTCCATCTTGATATAACTTAACAAGTCATTAGAATTCAGGAAGACTTTGAACTTCATCCTTAGTAAGCTCTAACCAACTTAGTAGAGGTTGTGATATAGCACAAAATTTGCCACTCTCTCCATGACGTGATAAAGTATCGGCCATTTTATTTTCACTTCCACACTTTTACTCAACAACAAAGTCATATCTTTATAAGTTATTTGTGAAGCTGGAAAAATGTCAATTTGGCCAAACACAAATTGTATATCTCGGTCACATCATTTCTTAGCATGGTGTGGCTGTAGACCGAGATAAAGCGGCAACAATGGTAAAGTGATCAAGATCGACTACTTTTAAATCTCTTCAAGGATTTCTTGACTTGACAGGATATTATCCGAAATTCATTGAAGGATATGGCAAAATAGCTGCCCCTCTTACTTCAATATTAAAAAAGGATTTTTTTTCACAAAATCGGCGTTTGTGCAATTAAAGCAGGCTATGATGCAATCACCAGTCTTAGCACTTCCGGATCTCTCTAAGCCCTTTATTATTGAGTGTAATGCATCAGGTAATAGCATTGGAGGAGTTTTAATGCAAGGAAAACACCCAATAGCTTTTTTTATCCAAGCCTTGTATGGAAAAGATCATGCATTGTCAACCTATGAGAAGGAAATGCTACCTTTGGTCTTGTCGATTCAGAAGTGGCGGCCTTACTTGCTGGGTCAGAAGTTCATTGTCAAGACTGACCAAAGGAGCTTAAAGTATTTATGGGAGCAAAGGATTACCACGGTAGCGCAACAAAAGTGGCTCACAAAGTTGATGAGATATGATTTTGTTGTTGAGTACAAGTGTGGAAGTGAAAGTAAAGTGGTCGATACTTTATCACGTCGTGGAGAGAACGGGGAATTTTATGCTCTATCACAACCTCTACCAAGCTAATTAGAGCCTATTAAGGATGAAGTTCGAAGTCATCCTGAATTCTAACTACTTGTTAAGTTATATCGAGATGGACAACTTTTGGGTCCTTAGGAATTCAAAGGTGTTCTGTTTTTCAAAAACATAATTTAGTTATTACAAGAATCTCCACTTACTGCCACCATAATTCAAGAGATGCACTCTAGTACTCACGAAGGCTTTCACAAAACTTTGCAAAGGGATCAATCCATATTTTATTGGAAGGGTATGCAACAACAAATCAAGAAGTTCATCAAGCAATGTGATGTTTGTCAACCTTAAAGCTGAAACGGTGCATCCAGTAGGACTACTCCAGCCATTACCAATTCCAACTCAAGTTTTTGCTGACATTTCCATGGATTTCATTGATGGACTGCCTCTCTCAAAAGAGAAGTCTACTATTTTTGTGTTGGTAGACCGATTATCAAAATATGCTCACTTCATTCCAATTTCTCATCCTTATACTGCCGAAAGTGTAGCACAAGTGTACTTTGGTCAAATTTTCAGGTTGCATGACATGCCGCAATCAATTGTTTGCGATCGAGATCCTACCTTCACTAGTGTGTTTTGGAAGGAGCTCTTTCAATTAAAAAGGACGAGTTTCAATTTCAGTTCATCTTATCATCCCCAAACTAATGTTCAAATGAAAGTGGTTAATCGTACAGTTAAGATGTATTTGCGGTGTTTCACTAGTACCAGGCCAAGTAAATAGGTGCGATGGCTTCCATGGACATAATTTTGCTATAATACTAGCTGTCACAACTCCATTAAGAAGACACCATTTGAAACGGTCTACGGACGTACTCCTCCAACTTTGCTTTCTTACATTCCAGGAACTACAAAAAGTGAAGTAGTGGATCAAGAGTTGAAAACTAGAGACCAAGTCCTTGAAGAAGCTTGTCAAAGCTTACAAGAAGCTCAAACCTGTATGAAAAAAATTATGATCAACACCATATGGACAGAGTGTTTGAAGTTGGTGACTAGGTCTATTTAAGAATTCAACCATATAAGCAAGCTTCAGTCTCTTTACGGAAAAATCTCAAGTTGTCACCAAGATTTTATGGGCCGTTCAAGGTGCTACAGCGAATTGGTCCAATGGCATATAAGCTTAACTTGCTTGTTGCCTTTCGGATTCATCCGATTTTTCTGTCTCTGATTTGAAGAAGAAGCTTAGAACAAATGAAGTTGTGCAACCTAACGTCCCACCGCTGCAAAATAGAAATGAAGAGTTACAATTAGTTCCTCGAGCCATCCTTGGTAGTAGAAAGAAAAAGAACCGACAGGAGGTCTTGGTCTATTGGCATGGTCTTTCTCCAGCAGATGCAACTTGGGAAGATTATGAAGAATTCAAATTTAGATATCCTAATCAATCCCTTAAAGACAAGTGGCTCTCCTAGAGGGAGGGAATTGTTACAAGTCTTGCTGACGTACGTAGCACTAAGGGACATATGTTATCCAAAGTAGTTAGGTGGTCCATGTGAGCCATTAACATGTTAAGTTAGTTTCATGCCTATCCAATGGTGGGTGGTAGTTAGGATGTCCACTTATCCATGTGTATAGTTCACGGGAAGTTAATTATTTTAGTCAGTTTTAATTTCTAGTACTTTAAATTGATTCGTTGCTATTTTCTTGCAACATTACTTCAATCATGGAGGTTAATTGTTGTAATTGGAGTCCTATAAATTTCTACATTAAGAATGAACAAAATAGTCCGCAAAGATTATCCAAAATCCTATCTTTAATTGGAGGTTAGTGTCCCTCGAAGTAAACCATCACCTAAATACCTTATTTTTTTATCCAAAAAACACCCAATTAAGTTCTAAAGCTTATCTACCAAAATAGGTAAGCATAAGAATTTAAATACCAAACGTGATCCTATCTCTAACTCTAATCCTATCACTTAGTCCACAAAGTTACAACCTAACATTGATTGTTACAGGTTTTATAACAAAACCAACCCCAAAAGCTAGCTTGAACGGTAGAAGAGCCCATAATCCTATAAATCCTACATCAGTCTCTTTTATTACCGATGTGGGACAATTAGACCGTAATATCCCATTATGCTTCACAGCCTAAGCACTAGCGGGCTAGTTATGCGCCATACCTTTTCTAGCCCCAGGCGAACACTACAATGCTGACGTCACCACCTGTAGACATGGCACGAGGACTTGAAGGAGTGGTGTTAGCTCTGATACCAATTGTTATAGGTTTTATGAGAGAACTAACCCCAAAAGCTAGTTTGAAGGGTGGGAGAACCCATAAGCCTATAAACACTACATTAGTCTCTTTTTATTACCGATATGGGACAATTAGACCGTAACATCTGTGGTGATGTCAGTATAGTAGTATTTGCCTGGGGCTAGAAAAGGTCTAGCGCACAGCTAGCCTGCCAATGCCTGGGCTGCGAAGCGTGGTGGAATGTTACGGTCTGAATGTCCCACATCGGTAATAAAAGAGGCTGATGTGGGGTTTATAGGCTTATGGGCTCTCTCGTCCTTTAAGCTAGCTTTTGGGGATGTTCTCCCATAAGACCTGTAACAGACAGTGGTAGACATTCTATTGTCTATTATAGTAACTAAATCTCTTTTAGATCAATACATGTTTCCAATTATAAATCAAATAGAATGAATGACATAATAAAAAAAAAAAGATAATAGATTTTGAAGTGTAAAATCTTTTAAAATTTTTAATTAACTATTCAAACTTCTAAAATTTCAATTAAGTGAACTTTTTATAATTTTAACAATTCAATTTAAAATATTAATTTTGTTAGTATTTTATTGATTTGGCTAGCATAATCATTTTTTCATAACATGAAAACTTTCACATAAAAAATTAATAACTAATGAAGCATCTACATAACTAAGATATTTAACTCATAACACACACTTAATATTTATACCCATATAAAAATACCCAATTCATCTATCTCTTATCTCCTCTACGTTTGCTCTCTGGTTAATCGTGGAGACTCATCAAAATACATTTAGAGAAAGCAAAGAATATTCTTGTGAAATTCATAGAAAGCATCTCCTTGAATTGCATGAGTAGGAAAGATATAGTAAATGAGTTATAGGTATAGGTTTTAGGTGTAAGTTATGGGTTAAGAATTTTAGTCCACATGAATACTTAGTTGGTCATTAATTTTAGATTAATTACAAAAAATTCTAAACTTCTCTAAATTTTTGTAATTATAGTCTAAATTTTTAAAAGTAACAATAAAATACTTAAATTTTAATTTTTTAAAAATCATCGTCAACCTTTCTGTTAACATTACTGACGAGACATACCACATCACCTATCATCTTTGTCTTGTGGATGACAAGTGGATTTTATTTTTTACATAAGCAAAATATAAATTTAAACCCCTTTCGCCTATACCCTACTTCACATTTGTTGTCTCTAAATCCCCCCTTATGTGTGCACGTGCTTGTCCTATTCCTTCTCCCCATTTCATATTTAATTAACAAGTGATGCCCTTAAGGTGAGGGAAACTTACATGGTTCTCTCTATATTTCTCACATCACACCTAAATAACCATTCTCTTAAAAGTTTGAAGTAGTGGGGAGAAAGAATTGGGCTCTTGGGTTTATTTAGATATAGGAAAAGGGGACAAGAAAGAATAATATAGAAAATGGAGGCAATAATGTGATTAACAATAAGAATACATCCAAAGCAATCTGACACCACTCTCTCCACCCTACTCTCTCTTTTTCCTTACTACTCCTCTAATCTCCTCTCCTAAGTCGACCAACCTCTTTAGGTCCCAAATCTACTAAAAAAGATGAGTTGGTTAGTATATTTAGTTTGTCCGAGTCCATTAGAACATATTAACATTTTGTTCAATGGTGGTTCATTAGTGGTTGTGGGAATTTTAGGAGTTCCATTTACAGATATGGCGATTGTAGGCACAGTTTCAATGCTGGTGATAGCGTTGATGGTAGGCTTAACGTATTTAAACAACCACCTAATAGTTTCTCCATCGAACTTGTGCCTAGTTCTCGGGTCAACTAAAAAATCCTTATATGTTTTATAGCAATTAAATTCTAATCATGAGATGTAAACTTCTCTTGTAAGCCATATTAGAACTTATTAAAGAAAAAAGACACAAGCTTTATGGTTCATATGGAAATTACAAAGTTACAAGCAATATTCACAAGAAAAGGTGCAAATAGTCACTGTCAAATAGCATCTCCATATTTGAGTACTTGTTCTGTTTCATTTAAGCTTTAATACTATAGAAAGAATGGCGGAGCTTACAAAACTTAAGGATGGTGTAATGTCGGTGGTAATAGAAGTATCCGGGAGAGGAATAACAAAATTTGAATTATTTTAATAATTTATTTTTATTTAAAATTATATTTTGTTGATGTGAAAAATAAAATTTATGTGTCAACCACATGGAAAAAATGATAAGTGACATAGTTTGCCACATCAGTGTAAAAACTAACGTCAGTCTATTTTTGTAAAAAATTAAAAGTTTAATTATTTTATTACAAATTTTTAAAGTTCAGACTGTAACTTTAGAATTTAGTAAAGTTTAAGATTTTTTATAATTAACCCATTAATTTTTCACATGAAACTCTACATGTTATTGGCAAAAATAATTTTGTTAGCCAAATCAACAAAAAATAATAAAACTAATATTTTAAACTGAATTATTAGGATAAAAAAGGTTAGTCACTTAATTAAAAATCTTAAAGGCTTAGGCACTTAATTAAAAAATTGAAAACTAAATTTGTTCACTTTATGGCTTGGTTTGCCACAAAGATAGCAAGCCACCATCTTTTTTTAAATTTCTCCATCACCTTTTTTGAACTAGTTTTGTTTTTTTTTTGCTACCAATCCTTTTGCTTCTTCTTGCCCTTGCCTTTAAACTTGTCCTCAGAAGTACCAGTGGAAGACTCAACTAAGTTAGCTTTGAAAAAATAGAAGAAACATAATTTAGCTTATCTTTAAGGTGATTAACCTCCTCAGTTCTCATGTGATTGATAAGCTCATAAAGATCTATATGTTCTTTCTTGCGATTCAATTGATTTGAGTAATCGCTCCAAAATGGTGGAAACTTCTTTAATAGTACATTAATCTGCAATGTCTCATCCATCTTTATGCCCTTACTTAGCACATCAATTACTAGGTTCTCATATTTGCAGACTTGGTCTAACAGTAGTTTGTCCTCCACCATCTTAAATTGCAACCATTTTCCCACCATATATTTTTTCTTTATAAGATCATCTACCTCATTTAAGGGTGCCTCAAATGATCTTGATAGATTTTTGGTTCACAAAGAGATCAAACAGGGCTTCTTCTTCAATGAGAGTGGTAGGAGTTTCGAAGGTTGTGACTTTAACAGATAGAAGATCAATGAATAATAAATAATCTACTTCTAGCTATACAAAGAAGATAAATAATTTTTAGGACCAAAGTTTGGAATTGGTTCCATCCAAGGGTTCGAGTTTAAAGAGGTCAAGTAAGATTTTGCTCAATGATACGACCATTGTCAATTTCTACTGTGAAATTTTGCTTTTAATTTGTAAGAGAAATAAAGATGTAATAGAGAATAAAATTTGTCGAATACTTGTACCATGGTATAGTCACGGCCTTGGAACAAAATATGGCGCAATTGTGGTGCAATCGATGATGTCGTTTGCACCCCAAGGTTAACACAACTAGTCCACGAACTCGTGCTATCAAGGTCGAAGACTTGGAATTCACACAAATATAGTCACCTTGAGAAGAAAAGTATTATCAGTTTATCGGAAGTCTTTTTCTTTCAAAAGAATAAAAACACAGTCAAAGAATAACTTTCTGGTAGAAAAATAAACAAATTCGACAAAAAAAGACAGGTAATATTCCAACCCACATTAATGGTCTGCACCTCCTCATATGCGCAAATTTATTAAAGAGAATTTTTTATTAAAGCGATGAGGGACAAATAACTCAAGCCCAAGCAAACACTCCTTTTAATATAAAAACAAAAAAAATGTTTATAACCACCGATGTGGGACAAGAATACAACAAATTTGATAAAAGCAAGTAAAGAAGGGAGCCATTTTTCCAATAAAATGTTAATTGAACCCTTATTATTTAATTTACATAAAATTTGTCTATTTGTAAAAAAAAAATTTAATGATCTTTTTTTATGATTTTAATTGTTTCCAATTCCTGTTCTTGTTACAATTTGCTTAATCAAACAAATAGAATGAGATAGGCTTGTCAACTATCTCTAATATGGATAAGATATCTTATAAAAGGATATTTACAATTTTAACTTTTTTTGCGAAATAATTTTTTCGATTTCTTACAAAGGATCTTATATTTTTTAATTACTTCCAATTTTTATTTTATAACGACAAATTATTTTTAAAATTATTAATACCTTGAAATGTTTAATTATACCTAATAATATCATATATTTAAATACCTAAAAAGAGTCATATAAACTCACATGTTTTATCGTAATTTCAATACTATTTAAAATCATTATAAAGACTAATTTTATTTTACTACGTACATGCACTTTTTGAGGCCTTAATAAAAGAAATTAGATTTGCTAGTTTTCATTACTCATCACTCATCGATGTTAATTTAGTATCAACAAGTCATACGAATTTCCTATATATTGGCAGTGATAGACATGCTTTTGTGCAAGATGGTTATCAAATCCATTTTAATCATACACGTCTTCAATTAATTTTTTTAATCAATTAGACCATCTATTAAAAAAAAAGAATAATTCGGTGTTTGCATTGCCGACGAGAACGTCTATCTAATTAGAGTTTGCAATCAATCATATGTCTCTGACGGTGAAGGTACTATACATATATTAACTAAAGGCTCTTTTAATTAGTGTCCCGATGTAGTTAGCACATATGGGAAATGTCCTTGTACCCTTTTCAATCGAGAGATAAATGTTACAACAACTCAAGTTACAAACAATAATATGGAGTTAAAGCTAGTTCCTCTGCCTGTCCTCACTAAACCTACACCCAATAGGTAGTGTTATGTTACTGTATCTGTAGCCTACTGTTAGACCCCTAAATTTTGGAGCAGCTCTCAGCGACCTCCAATGAGGAGCCTTAGGGGAGAGGTTAGCTGGATTCACGTATGAGGGAAGCATGCGAAAACACTAAGGCAAACGTGGGCAAGTATGATCAGACTTGGTGCGAATTTTGGTAGAGTCTCGAACCTAGTGAAGATTAACTCGGCCCAAACTAAGGACTTGACAGACTAAAGACTTAGACTATGCTCGGATAGATGGACCACGACTAATGGACTTATTGTGGGAAGCATTAGATCGGGCCAGTGTGCTATGTGGGCTTCGGCAAGGTTACACTGCATCATCAGCGGATAGAGATCGTGGGGAGATCTTGGATGATGTGGCGATGACGATGAGCTAGAGTT
>JANQBM010000006.1:34873913-34886554 GCA_025594535.1 Erythroxylum domingense
TGTTCAGATCAGCCCAAGAGGTAGAAGTGCCGAACAAGAGACGAAGATTTATACCCACATGTCATTTTTGTGGAGTTGTTGGGCATATAAGACCAAGGTTTTATCAGTTACTACAAATGATATTTTAAAGGGGTTAAAACCGAAAATCTATACGCTCTTCGTTAAATTTCCAGCAACATCCCATGGTATCGAAGCAAGCTTGGATTAGAAAGGGGTCAAGTACAAGCACAAAAATGTAGTGAAGGAAAAATAAGATATTTTACAAATTCACAGTTAGTTACTGTTTGTAAAGTAACTGGTCAAACAGAGGACAAGTCAGTTACTTTGAAGAAGAAACCGATGACCGAGATAATGAGACAAAGAATAAGCCCAGGTTTGAGATTCTTCGAAAGGCACAGGGACTGTGTGCTTTACATTTTTGAAGTATTTTTTTGTGTTGTAAAAAAAACAAAAAAAGGAAAAGAAATGTAAAAAAATGTAAAAAAAATTGTTTTCTTTCATTCTTCTTTAATTTTTTTATGATGCTATAGTCGTCTCATCTTTTTAGTAGTTTGCATTGTGACTTCTTTTTGGCCCTACCGAAGGCTTTTCATCTCTCGCATCAATATGGATCTCTCTTGGGTATCTCTCTATCTTTCGGGCATATCTCTCAGTGTTTTGAATGGTGGTAATTTTCTTTTTGACGTGCTTATGATTCTTCCGCTGAATCTATTAGTGATTATTATGATTATGTTTTTGTCCCACAGAGGAGACATCAGATTGTTTATGGTGAATGTTCCATTTAGGGGGAGATTTCAAGATATATGTGTGGCTATTCGTCTTGCTTTTTGGCATTTTTTGTCCCAAGGGGGAGAAATTTGGATATTTAATGGATGCTCTTTGTAACTCGATCTTGGATTGAGGGGGAGTATTTGTCATATGATTTATGAATTTAATTTCTATATGCCCAATTATGTGACTTAGGGGGAGCTTCGGATTTGTGACAAATATGCCAAAAAGGGGGAGATTGTTAGATATATGTTAAATATATCTATTTTATTTTTATTTTGGCATATTTTTAAATTAGCATCTTTTTATCAAGCTTGAATTCAAATACCAGTTGGATAATTTTGTAGATCGAATATAATTCTGTCTTATATTGGAGTTGATTTGGTGAAGGATTGTTTAAGGATATTGTGGCATTTTTATCTGCATATACGAAGGCTTATCTGCCAAATAATATATGTTGTTGCTTTTTTTTTAAGGTGAGATGAAGCACATCAAACTTGCAACAGAAACACACGTTGTCATCTTTTTGGTGAATAACATATAAGACTGCAATTTATTTTGGTGTGTATGCGTGTGAAGGTGTGTGCAAAAAGTGAATGAAATTGCTTTTATGTGATTGAAGTGAAAGAAGGGTATTGCCGTAAATTTCATGGTGAATTAAGTGGATTTCTGCACAAGATACGATGGTGTTGTTTTTTGGTGTGAAGAAAATAGATATATATTTTATTGGGGAAGTGATGTGCATGTGAGTACCTTTGGTGGAGTGTGTGTTTTGTGTTTTAAGTGAAAAACCTACGGCTTATATGGTGTGTGTGTGTGCAAGTCACGAACTGAAAAAAAAAAAGTAGAATGGGGTGCGCACACTTATGAATTTTCGTATTTTCTGTGGCTGTTGGCTGAGCCTACGTTGGTATTATTTTTGGGTGTGGTATGCGTATATTAGTGTGGTGTTTTTCTGGTTTGGAGGCTGCACACGTTTTCATCGTTTTTGAATTGGTGTTGTCTGTGGTACACTGGTGTCGTATTTTCTGGTTTGGAAGCTCAGCACACTGGGTGATATATGTTTTTCTTGGGAACACAGTGATCAATCTCTGTGAAGAAAGTTCATTGCCGGGTTATTTAAATGAGACAAATCCATAGGGAAGTCTTTCTTTTGTCTCAAGTAATTTGTTGTTTAATTTTCAGTTGATTAAATACTTGAGCTATTTTTATTTATTATTGTTTTGAGTAAAAGTAGTTAGAAAAATCCTCTGTTGAGGTTAGTACGAGGCGGTCGTACTATTGGGTATGAAAATTTTTCACGGGAAGTGAGGTTGAGTGATAGTGTCAAGGGTTGAGTAGTATCGGCTCAGTAAAGCCTTAAATAATTCTATTGTACTTCGGTGAAAGTAATTAATCTGGGTGAGGGGCCCGCAAACGTAGGCAAGGAGTGCCAAACTGCGTTACCAAATTTTGGTGTTTCTTTATTATATTTATTTTGCTTGTTTTATTTTATTGACAGCAAAGAAGTTTGCGGAAAGTTGCGAAATAATTAACCCCCTTCGGTTTTTCAATTGGTATCAGAGTAAGGTCGCCGATTCAGAACTTGGTAGCAAGTTGGTGGAGATCTTAGATTCGCAGACATGGCTACGAGAGAGGGTGCATCAATTACTAGACCACCACTATTGGATGGATCAAATTACCCAGCATGGAAATCCCGGATGAAAGTCTTCATTCAAGCTCAGGGCACGAGAGCTTGGCATTCGGTAGAACACGATTGGACACATCCTATGATCACTAATGATAAAGGAGATGCAGTTAAGAAAGACCCATCTGAATGGGCAAGAGTCGAAGAAGAGAGGGCACTTGAAAACTCACAAGCATTGCATGCAATTTTTAGTTATGTTGATGAAGGACGTTTCTCAATGATATCGGCCTGTGAGTTAGCTAAAGAAGCGTGGGATACTTTGCAGATTGTTCATGAAGGGTCCAAATCTGTGATAGCGTCAAGAATACAGATGTTAGCTGTGAGGTTTGAAGAACTGAAGATGGATGAAAATGAAACTATTGGAGACTTTTATGAAAGGTTACAAGCAATAGATTTAGTAGCACTATGATTAAAAGGTAAACCAGTGTGTTTAGCTAAAGGACATATACTACAAGAACAGTTATTTGAAATGAAATGTTAAAGTCTAATTTAACAAACTTTGATGAAATATTGGTACTTGGATGACCAAGTCGCCAATGTCACAGATCCATATCATGAGAATTTGAGGCAAGAGAAATGAAGATGTTAGGATTATTGTAGCACCCCACTTCTATCTAATATGTGCCTATACGTCCATCAGACATTCGAGTACATGTCTGATGGAAGCAGTGCGTTAGAGCAGTCACATCACTTATTATGACATCATAATTAAAACAAAAATACTTAAATCTAAAACTCAATTCCTCATTTTCATTTCATAAAACAAAATGTACATTGTAGCACTGCATACATCATCCATATATATACAGAATGGAAAGCTTATCAGAGTCTACAGCTCTATTTACCAAAATATGCTACATAAATGAGGACTTATACAAAACTCTATTTATCACTTCAGTCTCAGCTGACCGACCTTTGAGTCATTTCTTCTATCCAAAAACAGTTCTAAGCTTCTTCTTGAACGTCTTAGTAATTAAGTCACCTCTCTTGTACCTGAAAGTCAACGTTATAATTTTGGTGAGTTTTGCGAACTCAGTGAGCAAGTCATCATCGATGTACTCACTTATATCATATAACACAACAATTCATATACAATTCACATAACCACATAATTCACATCACTTCATTATCATCATGTTCAGTCAAAGACAATTTTATTCATTTATTTCACATTTCACATTCATAATAGTTCATACAACTCAATTCAATCATTCATATAATGCATATCAAATTGTATGTGCAATGCTCATGAGGCTCACTTTTAATTATTATGTTGTTGTGATCGAGTGTCTTTTTCACTGTCCCATATCTATTGTGGAAATCGGGCTCGTTAATAACTGTCCCATATCTGTTGGAGATACCGAGCTCATTATACATAGTGAGCCAGAGGCTTTTATCACATTATGAGCTTTAGGTTCTTTTTCGCTGGCGACTCTAGTCACAATTGCCTTTATCTTTTCATACATATCATATAATGAATGCATCACATCACATATATGAACAATCATTCACTTTGTTTTAGTATGCACATTCACTTTCACATATCATCGGACCTATGTTCGGCATTCAACAATAATGTTGAGTACACTTGTTTCTGTCGAATTCATATACAATGAGCACTTCCAATAAGATTTTCATGCATCAAATGCCTCGAACAATCAATGTTCGAAATTAACACGTTCACATCAATAACAATTCAATACAGAATTTTAAATAAACAATTAATCAATGTGAGACCGTCTAGGTTACTCACAATATGCTCCAGATAGCTACTATCTCGACATCCTGGTAATGTTTAGGTGCTATTGCTCTATTTTCTCTTTTATATCATGCAACACATACACATTTACACGTTACTAAATTTACACAATCACATTACTACTCAATCACACACACACACACATAATGTACACACACATGCTCAATTTGACTATTCCAGGTTTATTTCCTTAATTCATACTTCAAAACTCATATACACACACAATGTGTGTGTGTGTGTGTGCGTGTGTGTGTGTATCTGTGTGTCTGTGTGTCTGTGTGTTATGTATAACACATGCTCAATTTGACTATTTCAGGTTTATTTCCTTAATTCACATCTTATGATCATTCATACTTCAAAACTCATATATGTCTAATTTGGACTTAGGTTTACACTTCATTTGTACAAGATCATTCTAAGTTCATCATTCAATCATTCACTAAGGTTGTTCTAACATTATAAGATCACATAATATCCAAATTCTCATTCTTCTTTACTTAATACATAACATTCATCTTCTTTGAATCACATTAGCATTCATAAGATCACTTTGTTTTATATAACATCTCCAAATTTCCAGATTTTATTTCATTGATATATAATAATCTATTCTTAAGTTATAACCTCAATTATCCCCCTAAACATGTCACTCATTTAATCACTTAATTCGTCATCAAGCTTAGATCATTTTAAGCTTCATTCAAGCCTAGATGCATCATAAGAAAGTACCTAACTATTTGTTGTTTCAAATCACACATAAAAGAAGCATATTTCACGTATAAACCATTCCCACGATTGTGGATGACTTCCCACAATCGTGGGTTTCATTAATAGAAAGTTTCAGTCCCTTTTAGGCATTCCCGCGATCTTGAGTTACTTACATCTGAAAATCCCATAAGTTTTCTTCCAATTTTTTCAGCTTTTTCAACTCTTTCAAGTTACCTCCAAAACATCTTATGCTTAGTCCATCATTTCTAGCTTAGTTCCTTATCATTTCCTCCTCATTCTCACTTCCATTTCAACTCCATATCATTCATAAACAAATCATAATTTATGGTTGATCATAAACACCAAAAATAGAACATCTACATATACACATTCATCATCAACTTTTTGCACACATTCTACTCTATTATCACCTTCATTTTATTTCTAAACTATCACCCTGATTCCTCTCATTTCAAGACACCACACTACTCCTTTTTTTGAGCTTTAAACTCATTTTAGTTCATCTCTATAATAGCCAAAGAAATCCACATTATTATACATTAAAAACAGATCATGAAAACATCCATTTATCTATCAAATTTCTGCACTCTTTCTTCATCATTTTAGGGATCATTCTATATCAAAAGCATCTCTACAACAACTTATGAATCATTAATCATCATATATAGAAAAGCAAGACATCTATATGTTCATTTCTTTACTCACGTTATAACTTATGATCAACTCTATTTAACTCATCAATCTATCACTAACTATCATCATACATGTTTCATTCAACAAATCATGAATATGCTACTTACTTATTTTAGCTTCAAGATCTTCAAATCACACTTAACCCTAGCTTTCAAACATCGTACGATCATCAATATTCAAGGTGGAAGGGTTAGGTATTTTGTGACAAAATGAAGAAGACAAGAAAAATGGAAGTAGCAAGCGAAAGATGAGAGCAAAGTTCAAGGTTGAGAGGGTGAGAAGAGAGTATCGTGATGAAGAAGATTGATGAAGATGAACAAGAGAGATTAACAAAGAGTTAAAAGCAAATAATAAAGTGAAAGACAAATTAAAATGAAGATGGTCTTTCATTTGGGAGAAGTACTGCGGTGGTGGATACATGACATGGCAAGTGACACTTGTCACTTGTCACTTGCCACATGTCCACTTCCTATGGATCTTCACTTGGTCCTCTTTAATAACTAGTCAATTTGTCTCCAATTTCAAATTCAGTTGTCTCCCAATTTTTTATGACATTTGCCTTTAAATCCTAAAGCCATATGCCAATTATTTCTATTATCATTTGCGACTTATTTCTACCACCATAAACAATTGTCCTACTATTTGGCATTTTTCCTAGTTCAAAAATACTCATAATTTTAGAAATCTTCTAAATCTTTACCAAAATTTCTAAATCAATTCTTATACTCACCAAATCAATTTTCAAAACATATAATCCAAAATTCACATCATAATTACATTAAAGATCATTTATACCTGACAAATGTCAAATGAGTGCATGAACAATCATTGTAATGTGTGCAAAAATCAAATTCACATATATGCATGCTATATTATGCATGAGTATTAAATGTATTTCCTAACTTCTCAATAATGTCTCTCATGTATAGTATTCTAAGGTTCTAACTCTTAGCACAGTATTCTAACCTTAGCATGAGAAACGGAATGTTACACTTATTGTCAAAATAATAGGGTCCTTTATGTTCTTTACCAGTGCCAATCACTTTCTTCATTTGTAGGTCCTAAAATATACAATAGTTAGGGAAAAACTAAACCCTACAATTAACATCCTTAGTGATTTTACTGATAGATAACAAATTGAATTTAAAGGAAGGAACATATAAAATATCTTTTAATATTATGTCCTTGGCGAGCTTACAAGATTTGATTTGAGATATATAAACATTATCACCATTTGGTAGTTTTATAGGTGGACTATAATTAGGCTTTGTAGTATTTAAAATATTTAAATCATAAGTCGTATGATCAATGCAACCAAAATTTATAACCTAATTATTAGTTTGAGAGGAAATATTTGAAGCCATAACTACAAAGTTGACTAAAGGATTGAAGTTGCTTGGTTGAATTAGAGCAAGTAGTTGTTGAACCTATTATTGAGTGAATGGTAAGGTTGTCGAATTATTTGTAGTGTTATTAGCAATGGCAGCGATTGATTTATTAGCAACATCATGTTTAGTTGAAGCTCCACTTTGTTGATAGTTTGGGTTCCCAAGCTTCTTTCGGCATCTTGATTCAGAGTGACCATCTAGTCTACAGTAATCACAATGATATTGCATCCTATCTTGACGATAATTTGAATTTTCAGGCTTCTTTCAACATCTTGATTCTAAATGGCCATCAAATCCACAATAATTGTAGTGATATTTTGGCTTGCTGCATGTTTTGGTTTGTTGATTATAGAAGGCAACTAAAGCATATTGTTCTTGATGATCGACTAAATTTGTTGTGAAAGTAGACTATTGTCTTTCTTCCTGCAATAAGAAAGAGTAAGCTTTGGAAACGTTAGGTGATGGATTCATAAGGAGTATTTGACTCTTAACAACATTATAAGATTCATTAAAACCCATAAGAAATTGAATCAAGTGGTCTTTGTTGAAGATTATTAATCTCGTGTATATTGCCACAATTTCATGATGGATAATTGTTGTAATTTGAGAGTTCATCCATAAGCCTTTAAGAGTAGTGTACTATGTAGCGATGGAGTCATTCTTTTGCACATGATTGGCTATGGTTCTTTGTATTTCAAATATTCGTGGAGCATTTTCTTGTGAAAATCTTTCATGGAGATCAATCCAAACTTCATAGGCAGTCTTTATATAGATGACGCTGTTAGCTATTTCTCTTATTATCACATTGAGAATCCATAAAAGTATCATGTTGTTGCAACGATTCCAATAGGAAAAGAGATGAGAGTTAGCAGGTGGTTTGCTAATTGTGTCATTGACAAACCCGAGTTTATTCTTTGCTTCTAAAGCCATAGTGATTGGTCTACACTAGATGGGATAATTATACACATTCAATTGTTGGGTAACCAACATAGCACCTAGATTGGATTGTCAGAGTGATGTATGTAGTATGGTGATGAGGGATCAGGGATCAAGTTCTATAGTAATGGATACGTCAAAGTTAACAATGTTGATGATAGAATTTTCTGAATTGTTCATGGTTGAGATGGAGAGATAATTTAAGAGGATAGTCTGTTATATAAAAAAAACAGATGAGTGACAAAGCGAAACGGAGGAGAGATGGATGACTCCACTATCTCGAGAATTGTTCAGTGAGGGATCGATAATTACTTTCTCTACAGAATGAAGAATCTATATTGCCAAGGATTGAAGAAGTCAATAAACAAAGAAAACACGAATTCCAAAATAATTGGGGGCCCGATTTGGTGGTAAAACTAAGCTATTTGGGCTTGAATGACAACAAGGAAATAAGTTTTTCTCGATAAATAGATGTGGGCAATTGAGTGATTGGTGGGAAGTGTAAGACTTTGTATCGTAGCTAGAAAAGCCAAAAAAAATAAACAAGACCAAAGCAATAGCCGAAGGACATAAGGACCAAAGCAATAGTCGAAGGACATAAGGACAATAACCGAAGAATAAAGTTGTTTTGGTAAGAGACCAAATATCTTTGGGTCAAAATGATGATGATAGAGGCCCAAGTAGTAGCTCTAAATACAGCTCTAGCCCAAGATCAAATGTTCATCAGAATAATCAACATCCTTATGGTAAAGGAATGCACTTGCAAGACACTCAATAATATGCCATTCCATTGTAACAAACTTAGTTGTAAATATTCCTCTACTAGCAATTTGTTAACAAGTGTAATGTGTGATTTTTATAGCTGTATGAAAACAGACACCTTGTATATATATACATAATCAATGAAAAGGAAACTGCGACAATTACATCACAAAAATTTTATCTTATTCCTTTACATGGTATCATAGCTGCAAAGGACAAACGTCCATGGCTCATGTTTCAAAAACTTCTTCTTCTGCCAATCATCCTTCTGAACCTCACCAAACAAATATGCCCTCTCTAGATTTTTCTGCGCTTGCTAAAACTCTTAATTTCAACTTACCTATTAAGTTGGACCGAAATAACTACATCAACCGGCGTGCACAGGTTCTAGCAGCCATACGTGCCCTAGAGCTTGAGATCTTCATCATACCAGGTGTCTCACCACCTAATCCGATTATTATCACTGTAGAAGTGCAGCCTTCATCAAATCCAAATATTTGAGATTGGAAACGTTCTGATATGCTCCTCCTTTGCTAGTTGTTCTCCATCATTGGTGATGATGTGATTGGACAGGTCAACACACCTTCTACCTCACTTGAGGTATGCCAAACGCTTGAAAGGTTGTATGTGCAGACATCCATGGTTCGTGTCTTGCAGCTCAAGCAACAGCTCTCTATAATAACAAAAGGTGCTCTTAGCATTTCAGAATATATACAGGAGATTAAATCAATTGGAGATTCTCTCTTGGTCGCAGGTTATGCAGTTCCTGAGCATGAACTTATCCTAAGTGCTCTAAATGGCCTAGGTTATGAATATGATCCGGTGGTTGTTTTTCTCACTCACACCATGAAGACTTCTACCTTACAAGACACTCAGTACATATTGATGATGCATGAAACTTGGATTGAACAACTCAACACTCTCTCTACACAAGCTATTGTCACTGCACCTACAACTAACATTGCGTCTTATTCCTATAACATAGATAACAACTCTAACAGACAGCAAAATCAAGGAAGCAGGCTAGGCTATAGAGGAAGAGGAGGTCATGGTAGAAATGGTCGATGGACTGGAGCCGGAAGAATTTTTTGTCAGGTATGCCAAAAGCCTGTCATGATGCTCTAAAATGTTACAAGCGCTTTGACCAAACTTGGCAAGGTTCACAAAGCTCACAAAACTGGAGACCACAAAATCAATCTCAGCACACTTCAGGTGATTCTCAGAAATATGGATCTGGTCCCCAGACCTTTATTACTCACAATCAGCCCTCTACATACACTCCTACTGATCCTGGTAGTGACTCAACATGGTTTGTAGACAGTGGTGTTACAAACCATGTCGCATTTGACTTGAACAATCTAACAGTTATCTCTAAGTATGGAGGCAGGGATTATCTTACTGTGGGTAATGGTAATGCTCTCTCTATAGCTCATACAGTCTCCTCTTTTATTACATTTCATGACAATAAACACACTCCATCAGCCTTAAAATAAATTCTCCATGTTCCTCAAATCACTAAAAACCTATTAAGTATCTCCAAGTAAACAAAGGATAACAAGATTACATTTGAGTTTACTGACAATTATTATTTGTTTAAGGACAAGGTTTCAAGGACAATTTTGCTTAGAGGAGTGCTTCGAGATGGGCTCTATAGTCTTAAAGCTACCACTCAATCACATTTTCCAACCCCTGCTCCTATTTCTAGTTCCTCGCAGGCCCTTTCTTCTAGACAATCTACCGATTGTGTAATCAAAAAATATGAAGTTCATAATGTTCATAAATCTACAAATGTTTGGCATGCTAAAATTGGCCTCCTGTCTAAAAATGTACTTCATATGGTTTTCAAATCAATGAATTTAAAACTTGATCCCAGTGATCTTCAATTTTATAACTCATGTAGATAGGGTAAATTACCTATTCAACTTACCTATTAAGTTGGATTGAAATAACTACATCAACTGGCAGAGTCTTTATTTCTAGTCATGTTGATTTCAATGAACACGAATTTCCATATACCTCTCTTTTTCCAACCAAGCCTCAATTAGCTCAACTCCAAAAAGGCTTACCTCTCTCTGTTTTAGCTCCTGCTGCCTATCCTAAAGCCCCATTTTAAAGCACTCCACCGTCCACAGCATTGCCTTCTATGCCTCCTTGCTTCCACAATCATTCTTAGGTGACTCCTTTATCTAACTCTTTTGTTTATTATCCTCTACCTACTCCCTCCCCTTCCACTCATACACAGCCCACTCAACTAACCCCTATTCCTACCCGCCCTCCTCCACCACAAAATATCCACCCCATGGAAACACGATCCAAACATGGCATTTTTAAACCTAAACCTTACTCTACTGCCTTAATATCTTGTCCTACCTCAGAACCCACCTCTGTGTCTCAAGCTCTTTAAGATCCTATGTGGACCCAAGCTATGAGAGATGAAATCGCTGCCCTCCAAAAAAACTGAACCTGGACTTTGGTTCCTTTTGAACCTACCATGAACATATTAGGAACTAAATGGGTTTTTTGAACCAAATACTGAGCTGATGGGTATAAGGCGAGACTGGTTGCCAAGGGGTTCAATCAAATCCCTGGCATTGACTATTCTGAGACCTTCAGTCCAGTAGTCAAAGCATCAACCATCAAAGTGATTTTGTCTCTTGCAATCTCACATCATTGGGACATCCAACAAATCGATGTCAACAATGCCTTCCTAAATGGTGATTCATAGGAAGTTGTCTACATAAGTCAACCTAAGGGTTTTGAAAGCTCCACTCAGTCTACTCATGTTTGTCGTCTCTCCAAGGCTCTATACTACTTGAAATAGGCTCCTCGGGCCTGGTTTCAAAAACTCAAAATAGCATTCAACACCTGGGGTTTTGCCAACTCCAGGTTTGAAACTTCTCTCTACTATTATAAGCATAATGATATACTTCTCATTGCTTTGGTTTATGTTGACGACATTCTTCTTACGGGAAACAATCAGCAAGCTATACAGGGGCTTATTACTAAGCTAAACTCTCAGTTTGCTCTAACGAAACTAGGAAGCCTAAATTTCTTTCTTGGGTTTGAGACTTACCGCAATGCCACAAGGTTGTATTTATCTCAAAGTCAGTATGTGCGGGATTTGATTTAACGAGCCAACATGTACTCATGCAAACCGTGTGCCACTCCCATGTCTATTGGGTCCAAGCTCTCGCTCCAAGATGGTCTCCCCTTCTCTGATCTTTCGTTGTATCGCAGCTTAGTTGGGGCTCTTCAATATCTCTGCCACATAAGACCAGATATTAGCTACACGGTTAATAAATTGAGTCAATTTCTTACCAATCCATCCACTATATATTGGATTGCCTTAAAACGGGTTCTTCGTTACCTTCAAGGGACTAATGATCTAAGGCTCCATTTTCGCCCCTCATCCTCTCATCTTCAGCTTCAAGCTTTCAGTGATTCGGACTGGGCTAGCTCTCCTGATGATCGGAAGTCCACAAGCGGTGGATGTGTCTTCCTCGGGGGGAATCTTGTGTACTGGAACTCGAAGAAACAGTTAGTCGTCGCTCGCTCTAGTACTGAAGCAGAGTGTCAGGCACTTTTACAGGTCTCTACCGAACTCATTTGGTTACTCTCCTTGCTCTCTGAACTAGGGTTCATCTTATCTTAAAAGCCTATACTATGGTGAAACAATAATAGTGCTCAATCTTTAGCTCACAAGCCGGTGTTTCATTCTCGTACTAAACATTTTAAAATTGACATTCACTTTATCCGAGACAAAGTTTCAGATGGTGTTTTAGAAGTTAGATATGTCAGTACAGCAGACCAAGTAGCTGACTTACTCACAAAGCCTTTGGCCTTGTTTGGCAATCAGCTGATTGCATTAGCTGTTAGCTGATTCTATCAGCTGTTAACTAATAGCTGATTCTATTAGCTG
>JANQBM010000006.1:34888429-34903843 GCA_025594535.1 Erythroxylum domingense
TGAGAATTAAATTGATTTTTCTTCTGTGAGTTCTTATGACAATTTTTGCTAAACTAAGAAAATTTAAAGCTAACTCTGTCAAATCAAAACAATTGAAAGGTAACTCTCAAAAGTGAAAATACTTGTTTTCAGTCTATGTTATACTATTTGGGTTTCCGGTTAAGCCTTTAAGCAGACATGACACCCTGTGTCACCTTCGAGCTATACCTAAGTAATCCTTACTCATTAACAGTATCTATCTTTCTCGTTTGATGCATTCCAACATAAACCGAGTAAAAGACAAACGTCTTTTCGTTTCTTACATAAAAAAAATTTGATGTTTCATCGAGATTTCACATAATTCGGATTACCACCACAAGTTTTCTTTTCTGCATTCCACTGTGTCGACCACTCTAACCTTTTATTGGTCTTCATGTTGGTTGGGCTTTCGTTGGTAAAAGTAAAATGTTCTTTTTTATGATTATAAAATTGATTAAAATCTTGAGTGTATAAAATAATCTGAAATTATATGTACACATTAATTTAGAAAACTATATATTTTAAATAAATTATTTAATAAATTAATATTTTATAATTAATTAATAACATATATTATAAATTAATCATTATTTTTAAATTTGAGATGAATTGAAGAGAATGAATGGCTACTCTTACAATTTAAAATTATTATTTGTTGAATTAAAGCATTCATATAATTAATATAATTTTTATATGTTCGTTACTCACTTGACTTCATCACAGGATCCATTTTCTAATAATGATCAGTTTAAAATAATTTATAATTGATATATTTAAATAAATAACTTAGGATTAAATTTGAATGATTGCTTTAAATTCTTAAAAAAATTAAACACTTAATCTTTAAAAACTCTTTTTCAACCACTTTAAATACTTCCAAATTCTTAATAAGAAAGCATTTTGTTGTCAAGCTTCTTGCGCGAGTACTATGCTTCATTTGATTTTTCGTCACTTTATATTTTTTTTGTCTTGTTTAACAATTTTGATTTAGATTAAATCTCCAAAATTAGACTCAACAAACTTCATCACTTTGTCCATATGACGTGGTTAGAAGCTTATAATTCATGATATTTTAGAGACTTATAGCCTAAAGATATTCTATAGAAAAAAAAGTCCAAGTTATGCATTTCAGGAAAAAAAAAAAAAAAGGTTCATTTTAGACAAAGTTTTTATGTAAAAATAACATAGTACTCACTTTCCCTCGTGAAAATAACAATTTAGTCCTCCTAACTATGTTTTTAACAAAATTTCGCTTAATGTTTTTGATAATTACAAACTCACCATTATCTTCCTCTTCAGCAAGCCATGCATTCAATATCTTCTTTTTAAGAGAATCCTTTACATAATGCGATATGTTGCATATAGCTTAGGCAACATTAAGTTGCACAAAATTTTGAGAGGATTGGTCATGCTTACCATTTATAGGATTGTTGGACATTTTTCCTTGTCCTTATTTGGTTGCAAATCTATCAACCTATCTATTATAGCAATGGATGTTAACTAAAGAATAAACATGCAGTTAATATCACGGATAATCTTTATGATATTACCACTTCCAAAAATATATAATTTGGCATCAAAAGTGTTATAGTTTGATAATTATTATGATTATAATATTATTTAGATAATTTAATTGCTATTAAATTTAAATTCATAAATTTATTTGAAATAAGAACCTTTATTATTATGGATAATAAATTTAAATTTGCTTAAACTTTTAAGATATTTTTAATTCAGTGTTTAATCATTTAAATATTTCAATTTAGTGATTAAAATTCATACAAAACTTATCAAAATGTTATTAACGTTAATGAATAGACACTTATACAATATTTGGTGAATACGTCACATTAGAAAAAAACTAATAGATATAACATTTTAAGAATAAATTAAAAATTTTAAAACTTAGATACTAAATTAAAAAATTAAATACTTTTGAAAAATTTTCCTTATGTATTAAAAAAGTGTTAGAACTACCTTCAACATATTATGATTACAATTTTTTTTGACAGGAAAGTCGAAGTTAAAAAATGCATTGGCTTGTGAATTCTGTATTAACTTTGGCTTTCATTTTTTTTAAAGGAAGCAAACGACAAACGTCATACGCTAAATTTGGGGAAACAAATTTATGATAGATCCTATAAAAGGATCAAGTGGCACCCAATAGATGTTGTGTTAAAATGATGGATACCAATATCAAAATTGTCAGCATATTTGACTAATCAGTCTGTGCATTTGTTGCTCTTTCGGTAGATGTGCCGATGAGCAACACTCAAGTTTCTAGTGAATAGCTCATGAATACTCCGGACGATTAGGTTAGGCGTCCTGAAACGGCTGTCTGCAGAGGACAAAAGATCGAACACTTCCTTGGAATCGACCTCAAGCTCAATTCGGCGATAGCCCAGATTCTATGTCAGTGTGAGCCCAGTGAACACCTACAGAGTTCTGCATTCAGCGGAAAGCACCATCCAATATGATGTGAGAACCCTCTTCGCCAGTGGCCTGCACTATCTCGAAGAACGCTGCTTGCAGTGGCCGTTAAAAAAGACCGTTGACAAGCACTATAAATATTAAGCTTGATCCAACCAGAAGTTGATAATTGTCAGCTGAAAAATTGCTCCTACCGAAGAACCAACAGAAAATACCAAAAAGAAGCGTCCAAACATGCCAAAAACTGGCAGGGGATTGTCTTCTTCGTCTCTTGTTTGTTTTCAGCTTTCAGTTTGGTCCCAACTGACCAGTTACAAATAAGCTCTTTAATAATTGAAATGTTTACTGGAAAAAACACACAATACAAATGGCATACTTTGCCATAAGGTATTAAAACACCAAATATCTTTTGTCTTCGTGGGTGTTAATCTCGCACGGATTACCAAACAACCACCACATAAACAACTTAGCCTAGCATTGGGCTTGGGGTACCCCAAAAAGATATATATATATATATATATGTATATATATGTATATATATATATGTATGTAAATTATTTTTAATTAAAAAGTTGAATCATTTAATCACAAAAATCTTAAACTATATAATTTTTTGATTCAACTTTTAAAATTTAAATTTGATTTATTTTAATAGCTATTATTATTAAAAATTAACTAGTATATTAATTAATCGGTTAATTTTATAAATTAATAAGTTGTTATAAAATAAAATAAAAAAATAATTAAACTTTAAATTTTTCGATACATGAAAATAATTTTTATAATTATATTTTAAATTTTTTAATTTTATTTAATTTTTTATCAATTTTAAATTAGTCTGATTAAATCTTTTAAAAATTAAACCTATTACTTATCTTTCAATCCTTTTTTGCCACAAAATTCTTGCTCTTATTATGTACAAATTACGGTGGATTTAAGGATAGAAAAAAAAGAAGAAAGAGAGGATATAATTATATGCCACGCGTCATTCATCAAAGATGTAGCTTCTGTGGCCCAGCATTAGCTTTTCACATTGACAGAGCGCAATATATGACCAATAATGAGTGAAGCAAAGCAAAAGCAGCAACTTACTTCCACGCTCCACCACCATATCCCGTCACCGCCCTCCCGCCGGACACCGGTGAATTGTGTCGCCGTCGTTGATACTCTATCATGGACGTTGACTTTTGGGCTTCGAGAATCAACTCGGTCAAGCATCTCTCTTCTGTCCAAGCTGGTAGACACCACTTTGTTACATGATAGTTCTTTATCCTTTCCATTGCCTATATGCTTCTGTTTCTGCAAAATATTTTTTATCGTTTGTTTTGTTTTTTTTCTTGTTTCTTGCAAATAACGGCTTGTCTGAGACATTCTACAGTTGGGTTATGTTACACTAAACCTTTGACTACTTCAATTGTCGGAAAGTTTCAGTTTTTAGTTCCATCTTTTGTTTCTAGAACACGGTAGAGGCTAGTGTTTTTGGTTGGCTACTGGTTTAGTTAAATTTCATGCCTTTAGCAACTTTATGAGGTAAGTTTATGCTTTTTGTTTTTCACTTGCAATACAATTGATATGTTGTTAAGGGAAAAAAAAGAAAAAGAAAAGTTCATTAGTGTAAGTTCTTAATCCATGTCAGATGACACTTGGAGATTTTATGATTATATATCTTCTTCCCTTTCTATTTAAATTTCTTAAATTTGTGATGCATCTAAAATTGGAAACTGATGGAATATCTTTTGGATATGTATTTTGTTATTCTGTGAGTTAAGATTACCCATCCTATGAACTCTTTGAGGTTTTATTAGCTTAAATACGTGAATTAGGGTTGATTAAGATATATTAGGTAGATGCGTATGAGGATAATCAGAAACGGAAGACCACCTAGTTTGACAAACTACTATAAAGTTAGTGAACGTCAGAATTCCCAACATAGTGTGTTTTTCACTTGGGGAATTCCATGTGGAAGGATTTGCATCAACTTAAGGTATGGATACAGAAGGAAATTTCAAATGTTTTGAAGTTGAGGTTAAAAGATTTCGACCAAGTTGTCTGGTTTTTCAAGTTTTATAAAACAGCAGGAGAGTGATTATGACTAACATTATTGAATTGATGATGATCATAATGATTTGAACTTGGATGAGGAACAAATATATTCTAGTAGGTCTGGCAAAACCCCCTATCCAAGTTGGGTATGTACATTCTTTTTCTTGGATTATTCATATTGGATTCTCTGTAGTTCTGTAGTCTTGGATATTTCTCTTGCTTTCAAGTTTGTAATGACCTCTTTGGTTTCAATGTTGGACACCAGTTGTGACGGCTAGATTGTTGACCATGTCATCCACATCACAGTTTTTCTTCTCTGTTCCTTTATTCCTTGCTCTTCAATGTGTCAACAGATCATCATTTGGCTGTGGATGATTCAGATGGCGACGAAGATGCCAGATCTTGCTTTCCATGCCCGTTCTGCTATGTTGATGTTGAAATCAATGTTTTATGCAGCCGTATGGAGAACGAGCACTTCTTTGACTTAAAAAATTCAGTATGTGCTTGCCATTTTCTGATGAGAAGATTTTGTTAAACATAGATAAATATATTAAAAAGAAAAAGGTTGTTGCTGTTTTACAAGCAACCAGGCTACATTGTTGTCCATATAAATGGATTAACATTGGTAATTTCCTGCTTGGTTGCTTCTTGTGGGATTCTTTTATTGAAGCTGCTTGTAGCATATATGAGGTTTCTCAGTAAAAGTACTTCGAAAATTGAACTTGATAGGTAATTCAAACGCTGAATCTCATAATTGTAGCTGCCTGAATAATTGAAATGATAAATGGATGTTCTGCTATATGCGTGCAGTCTACTGTACTTCTGATCGAAATTTGAACTTGATGGGTAACTTCTACACTGCCGTTTCAGGTTTGTCCCATTTGTGCAGCTAATTTGGGTAAGGATATAATGGGACATTTTATATTGCAGCATACAAATTCATCGAAGGTATTGCCCATTTCTTGTATCTTTGATTATAAGATGTTAAACTAAGATTTAGTCCTAATCTAGTTGGCAGACATGAAATTTTTCATATGTTCTTTCCTGCCATTATTAAGGTTGCACACTGTTATTTTCCACTGGTTCGGCAACAGAATTTGGAAGAAGATATCCACCTGGGCATGATTTTAGGTTTTAGATTCATCAGAAATCTTTTGTCAATGTGTGCTTTGCAGCGCAGAAAAAGAACTCTAAAATCTGGCCTTTGGAGTGGGAGTTCAGTAATGCTTGGAAAAGAGCTAAGCTCATTCCTTGGGTCTTCAACTAATGGCAGAGCAAACACAGTTGAACTTGCACCAGACTTGCTACTCACACCATTTCTAGGCATTGTGAAAGATTCAGACCCTAAAGGAAATCAACAGGACGAATCTTCTGACAAATTTGCCTCCATCTCTAATTTGAAAAGGTAGTCCTTCTCTAGTGTCATGACCATTAATTCAAGTATTATATATGATGAAAAATGAAGTGGCTAATCCTTCAAAGCAAAGTTAGTACAAGAAAAGGAAATCTGAAAGACTTGTTTTGCTTTCTGTTTGATAACAGTAGTAGAGAATGAAGAACATCGGATTATATGCCAAAGTCTAAATGATTCAGAATCCTCTGGATATATTAAGGTGCTCTAGCTATCAAAGATTCAGCAGCGTCTTGCAGTATATCTGTTTAGGTCTTTCCCATATAGGAATTGCAGCCCTTTCGGAATCGGTTAAAGTTTACACGTGCACTACCAAAATACAGGGGGGCCAAAGGCCGAAGTATTTTGTCTTGTTCTCTGTCCACTGATCCTTTTGACTGCTGTGTGCACAAACCTTCAATTTTACTATTCGTTAAATTTGTTTAATGATAAAAATGATGTCAATGGAATGTATTTGAATGACTTGGAAGACGGAATAGGGACATAACTGGTTTCCTGTCTTTTTTGCAGCAACGAGATATCTAATGCACTTGATGGAGGCAGCCAGGTGGACTGTGAAGAGAGAAGCAAGAGAGCTGCATTTGTTCAACAATTGGTCTTGTCAATGATATTCTAAAGCTCGGATGATGTCTGGGAGTAAATGCGCGGAGAAGTAACAAGGTTTGTGCTTGACACTCCCTTTGACCACCTATTGATAATGCTATCTCTGCGACTTGCGTGATATTGGGAAGATAAATTGTTTCCATGAATTTATAGACAGGAGGGGACGGAAAATCAGTTAAGTTCAAATGTCTATGTATGTATATGGGTAGCCATATCAATGGCTACATTGTGTAATGAATGCTGATTAAAACAAATTAACTCTTGCCGTAATGCTAAGCTAAAATTTTTATTCAAGTTTCAGAAAATGCACACAAGATTTGCGTTGCTACATATCTTATTACAAATTGTTATTGCGACATGGAAGGTAAATTTGGTCTTTGTTACTTTCCCCTCTTTGCCTATGGATCCTCCTATTCCCTTCCTCATAACCCCAAAGTAAATGAATGGTAAACAGAAACAAATGAAAGACAGAAACCCTCATTCTTTATAATATCAAGCAGAACTTAAATTCTTTGCAAATACAAAGGTCGACTTTAAGACTCAAGTTGAAATCTTTTTACCTTGTCTTGAGGTCGCAATTGAAAGGAAACGCAGATTACCCTAGTGAGACAAGGATTGAGTCTCGGGAAGCGTGTTCACTTTCATTCTATTGAGAGAAATAAACTTGAGCCAGAATAGAAGTTCCAAGTCAAATTTGGCCGCTAACTCAATCATCAGCCATTTTGTTATAGCATTTGCCTGTTAAAAAAAAAACAATAGGATTGAAAATCAAAAGCACCGTTATTGCCGTTCTATTACCTGCACTTGGACACACAAAAGATGTCTGGTTTCTCCTTTCCCTTTTATTTGATTAGTCTCGTGTGTTCTTTATTATGCCTCCAAATCCACCCCAGTTTAGGCCAGCAACACGAGAGAGTATAAGTCCAAATCTTGATGTGCATGAAATTAGATGAATAGCTTTGTCATGATGGTACTTATAAATCTGCGAATCAGAATCTCGTCAGTTCTTATTCTCATGAATGAAGCGCAAAAACCAGAAGTGATAAAGGGGGCTGAACCATATATCCTGACACAATTCAGCCGTTTAGAAGTTGCAGTTTGTCTCCACTAACCTAGAGGCGGGGGAGATTAATTGCCTACATTCTTAAGGAAGACTAAGCAGGTATATGTAACTTATTCAAACAAGAATCCTGTCTCTTAAGCATGGTTGCAACTCTGTCTCTGCTACATAAAACTAGTCATGGTATTTGATGACGGGGGAGAAAACGGAAAGCAGTAATAATTCCCAGCTTATGGCAAGAAGGGCCACGTGAATGTATAACAGGCACTGAAGGACATCCATGACACACATGACCAATATGTCTCTCAAAACCTAGAAGTCAACAGCCAAACTCAACACTTTCAATTGTTTAAGGGATCCTCGATGAACAAAGAAACAGAATACTGGGAAAGGGAACTTCCTGAGGTTGAGAAGGCTAAGCTGCACAAACAAGTCTTAATCATAAAGCATAAAACAACAATCTCGAACAGCAAAACTATTTTAAGCTATCATTAACAAAAGACACCTACGATGAATCAATATAACAACGATTGGGTTGTACAAATAGATCATACGATCATTCACCCAAACGGGGATGACTTGATTGTATCATTGAAGAAAATAAAGATCATAAGAAAAGAACATTTCATTCACCATGCCTCATTCCAAAAGAAGTTGCATATAGTTATAGTTCGGCAAATTTTAGAATTCAAACGAGTAGAAGAGGGAATCAAAGAAGTTGAATTAAATTATCTCCAACTAAACTGGCCGGAAAACTAAAAAAGAGGACAAAGCTGCAATTTATATCACATTGGGTGCAGATAGTTCTCCTTAAATGGTAAATCTAATTGCAAAAGCCTGAGCATATAAAGTCTTTGACACCCAAAAAAAAAAAAAGAAAAATAAAAGAAGCATTTCCCTTCTACATTATCTACTCAATGATGGACTGAATGACACCAGCTCCAACAGTTTTACCGCCTTCTCTGATGGCAAACCTCATACCTTGTTCACAAGCCACAGGCATAATAAGCTCCACAACCATCTTCACACGATCGCCAGGCATAACCATCTTCGACTCCTCATCTTTATCATTCATAATCGAAGAAACCCTCCCAGTTACATCAGTAGTCCTCATGTAAAACTGAGGCCTATAACCAGCAAAGAAAGGTGAATGCCTACCACCCTCTTCTTTCTTCAAAACGTAAACAATAGCTGAAAACTTAGTGTGGGGCGTAATAGTCCCTGGTTTAGATAACACCATCCCTCTCTGAATATCAACCTTTTGAACACCTCTCAACAACAAACCGACATTATCTCCAGCCATAGCCTCATCCAAAGTCTTTTGGAACATTTCAACACCAGTCACCGTAGTGTTCCTAGTTTCTCTCAACCCCACTATATCAACAGTCTCACCAACCCTAATAGTCCCTCTCTCAACTCTCCCAGTGGCAACAGTACCACGACCAGTGATCGAAAAAACATCCTCGACAGCAAGCAGGAATGGCAAATCAGTCTGTCGTTGAGGAATAGGGATATAACTATCAACAGAATCCATAAGCTCATAAATCTTATCAACCCACTGATTCTCTCCACGTTTAATAGCAGGATTAGCCATCAAAGCCTCTAAAGCCAAAAGAGCAGACCCAGAAATAATGGGAATATCATCACCCGGAAACTCATAAGAAGACAACAACTCACGAACCTCCAATTCCACCAACTGCAAAAGCTCCTCGTCATCTACCTGGTCCTGTTTGTTCAAGAACACGACCATATTAGGAACACCCACTTGCTTGGCGAGCAAGATGTGTTCTTTGGTCTGGGGCATGGGCCCGTCAGCGCCAGAGACGACGAGAATGGCGCCATCCATCTGAGCAGCGCCGGTAATCATGTTTTTGACGTAATCGGCGTGGCCGGGACAGTCAACGTGAGCGTAGTGGCGGTTCTCGGTCTCGTACTCGACGGTTGCCGTGTTAATGGTAATGCCACGGGCGCGCTCCTCGGGTGCGGCATCGATTTCATCGTACTTTTTGGGGGCGCTGTTGCCCATGGAAGCCAAAGCCATGGTGAGAGCAGCAGTGAGAGTGGTTTTGCCGTGGTCCACGTGGCCTATGGTGCCGATGTTCACGTGAGGTTTCTTTCTCTCAAATTTTCCACGTGCGGCACGGACGTTGAAGGTGCGGTGGCGGGTGGTGAGGACGGCGGCAGAAGAGGAGGAGGTGGTGCCGGTACTGAGAAAAGGGATTATGAAGGAGGTGAGGACGGATTTGGGAATGACAAACGTGCTCGCTTTGGTGTGGAAACTGGGGGTTGAGGAAGGAGGGTAACAACAAAGTTTAGAAGAGGTGGAGGCTGAGACTGCCATTGATATAGCTTTGAAAATGGCTGTTTGAGAGTGACTGAGAAGAGAGGATTCGATTTGCCTTATCTGTTGAAAGAGAGTTGAGGACTAAGACACAGAACAGAAAGATTCCATGAGGAGATGGAGAGCCATCTAATCTATTGTTGAGGTTTGAGGTCCGGGCTAGGCCTTCAAGGACTATGGTCCTATTGGGCCTCTAAAGGCCAAAACTAACCAACCAATAAACTATCCTTCTATTTTCTTTTAGTTTTCATTTCTGATTTATAATTTTTATTTTTAAATAAAAATAAAATATTTGATTGTTAATATCTAATAATTAAATATTAGATAAAGTATAAATATAAATAAAATTTTCCCAGATCCCACAACTCAGCGGGACTTCAATTGGGTGGTGTTGATGATAATGATAAACAATTTTATTTTAATCTCTTATATAATATTTATTGAAAAATTATCAGTATAATTTTATTATATTTTATTAAAATAAATAATCAAATAATTAAATTTTATTTATAAATTAACATTATAGTACATATTTTAAATATTAAATTAAATTTACTATATTTGAAGATATTTATTAAATTATATTTATTAATAATTATTAAATTAAAATTATTTTATTTTAAATTAATCAAAAAATGGATTAAATTATTCATAATTATTATTAATAAATATTATTAAATAATTAAGTATATAATATTAAATTAAATTATTAATATTTTTATTAATAATTAATATTAAATAATTAAATAACATATATTTAATTGATAATTATAAAAAATAAAAAAACAAAATTTACTTTTTATAATTTTTATAAGTTATAAAGATATAATAGGATAATAAAAAAGAAAATTTATGAACATTTTCGAGTGTTGAAGGACAAATTATCATTACAATAGACATGTGGACGGTTGGTAATCTCAAGAAGGGTTATACGGTGGTGTCAACACATTATGTTGACAATGATTGAACTTTATATAGTAACTTTTTGAGGTAATTTATATTCTTGAATATCGTTATCATTTACTTTTTGATTATATTCTGATTGATGATGGTTATATTTCCATAATCTAATTTTTTGGAATTCTTTATAAACTAAGTGAAATTTGCCAGCATATCATATGTCCACTAATACTTGTCATACACTACTAGCATGCATGTAAAATTGAGAATAAATAATCAATCATTTCAAAATCAAGTATCATGCATCTCATACGCGTGGTAACATCATATGTGCATGTTCACAAAGAAAATTCATAAAAACAATTTTTATAAAATTATTCTGGAATTTACAAGTATGCATGTTCATGAGATTTCTAGAATTTCCCAGAACTTCATACATACATCAAGCTGAAACTAAAATCTTAATAAAATAGAAAATGACATTCAATTGCATTTTCCTTTGATAGAAACATAACAGAACACCTTATAAACATTTTTGTGAAAGAAAATTAGAAAAAAGAATTTTCTAGAATTATTATGAAAATTTCAAAATCAGCACATACATTTTGTTTTCTAGAAATTCCTAGAAACCAACATATGAATAGATTGGAGTTTAATTCGGAATAAAATAGAAAGTACCTTAAATTGAAATTTACTTTTACAGAAACATAATATAACATCTTATAAACATTTATGTGAAAGAAAATCAAAAAAATCATTTTTCTACAATTTATACGAATTTTTTTAAACAAATATGCATGTCAATCACAACCTAGCAAACAGTTTGCACATGTTCAATAGATCACCTTATACATTCATAACTTTCTCTGATACCACTATTAAGGAGCCATAGATTCATGCATCACTTACATGGAAAGGCAGCGAAATTGTCATAATCAAATTTCCAACCCCATGACATCCCCAGAAAATTCAAAATCTATGTGCATATATAAATAGATTATAAGAACATGAAATTATGGCATATGTACCTTACAAATACTCCTCCTTTCTTGAATCTTCTCTTTCTTTGGGTTGTAGCAAATACTAAACTCCTTCCTTGTCCTTTAGAGAGCATGCAAAGATGAAGAAAAAATAATGTATAAGGGTGGTTAGAGCACTAAACAATATGAGTTCAAGTAGATACTCTAATGAGAGTTAGATTAAGACTAAGTTTCATACAATTAATCTCATGCAACAATTGCTTAAGATTGTATGAATAAATCTCTAGATCACTCCTCTCAACTTCCAAAACTCTTCTGGACCTTTAGCCTCTCTATTGAGTGTGTTTTATGTGTAAAAATTCATGTGTACATAAGTGAAAAACTCACTTATGTACCAATTGTCATTAAGTCAGTCACGATCGTGGCCTACTTAAATGACAGCCATACATACTTTATTTTTCATCTGATCTTTTATGCATGTGACCCTTAGGTTCCCAGTTATTTTCATCACTTGAATTAACTCTTAATCTGAGCAAATCGTGAAAGGTTTCATGATGTCAATTTACCTGCATGTAAGTTGATTAACACTCGAACTCTTCGATAGTTAATTATCTGACTTACGAACATTTCCATAGTCAATTATGGTGCAATTGGTCCCTTCACCATCCTATACCTCACTTGGTTTGGAGTATGGGCTATATGTCAACTCCTACTAGATTGACTATATCAGATCTAGTCCAAGTGATGTTAGCTTTTGTCCTAGGGGTTTCATTACTCTATGTGTCATTGAAGACTCTCTTCATGACACATAATTGCTCTTACTAGAGACTTTTGAGTAATTACCCCGACAAGAGGCTATGGGTATCATCTCCTTCTATTAGGAATGGTGAATCTTTTATTAGCTACCTAATTATTTGAATGCCAATAGCTGTACCCAATCATCACCCTATGAGCGACCTCAACTTGAGGCAACAAGGAATGGTGTCAAAATATAGGATCAATATCCAAGATATCCTTGAGAGTACCTCAAGTCTAAGGATATTTGTACCATTGCTATGATGAGATTATTCACTGACATTTAATAGATCATCCAAATAATAATCTCATAGCGGGTTATCCGATGTACTTACTAATCTTAGTAAGCATCCACATGTTAACTCTACACATGTCATGCTTACAGTTTATGAGATCTACTGCTTGATCAAATCAAGGAGCATAACATGTGTTATCTATTCAGATTAACCATGTCTATCTCATTAATCCTATGACTAGGGATAATTTGGACACTAACATAATTGCACATGATAGAAATTTCATTATCATGATCTTATCATAATTTCTTTCATGCTATGTTTTGTATCATGAGCTTCATTAATTAGATTTAAGATAGACATCAATTCATAAATGAATGAACATCAAATTAATGAAAATTGTCTTTCGCTTTATTAATCAAAATAAAGTTTGTACAAAAGTGTTAAAGGTGATTATCTTTAGAGCACTACTATAACAAAAGGTATATCTAATTATTTATTAATTATTACTATGTCATTAATATTCCTTTAATTTTAATATTATAAATATAATGTTTCTACATATAGAAAAAGTGATGCAAACTATTGATGATTTTGACTACAACAATTAGTTACTCTCTCTAGTCTCTAATCTCCACTCTCCAATCTCACAGTTCTAATCTAGAATATTACTTTATAATTTGATCTTGAAATTTGTAAATTGTATCATTTAAAAATTTTGGATAATCATTTTTGCAAATTATTTTATCAATTAATGAATTTTTTTCTTATCATCAATTAATTGAATTTCTCACTTAATATGTGTGTGTGTGTATACATATTTCGTTTCCTATAATCCTATCCACCTTCATTAATCAATTTGGTTTCATCATATTAATTTTATCAATATATGTACATTTTATATATTTATTCATTATGAAATGACTAATTTTTATTAATCAATTGAAATTCGTAACTTTAATTAGTTGAATTTCTCACTTTATATGTAATGTTTTTTTTCATTTTCTATAACCATATCCTCCTTCATTAGTGAATTTGATTTCATCTTATTCATTTTATTAATATAAATACGTTTTATATGTTCTTTCATTAAGAAATCTTAATTTTTATTAATCAATTTAAATTTATAACTTCAATTAATTGAATTTCTCAATTTATATATAATCTTTTTTAATTTCATATAATCCTATCCTCCTTCATTAATAAATTTGGTTTCATCTTATTCATTTCATCAATATGTATATTTTTTCCTATAATTCGACTCACTATAATTCGAGTAGTCCTGGCAATGTGTGCTAGATTTGACTTGTATCTTGAGCAGTTAGATGTAAAAACTCCATTTCTTTATGGAGATCTTGAAGAAGAAATTTATATGCTCCAGCCAGCATGTTTTGAAGAAAAAAGGAAAGAGAACTTGGTTTGCAGGGTGAACAAATCTCTGTATGGTTTAAAGCAGCCGAGGTATTGGTATAAGAGATTTGATTCTTTCATCATGAGCCTTGGATACAACAGACTGAATGTAAACCCTTGTGCATATTTCAAGATATTTGAGAAAGATGATTTTATAGTCTTGTTGTTCTATGTAGACAATATGTTAGTAGCAGGCCCCAACAATGATCGTATCAAAGAATTGAAGCCAAAGTTGGCTAGGGAATTTGAAATGAAGGACTTAGGACCAACAAATAAGATTCTAAGGGTGCAAATTCACTGAGACAGAAATAATAAGAAGATTTGGCTTTCTTAGAAGACTTATTTGAAAAAGATCTTATGGCGATTCAATATGCAAAATTGTAAGTCAGTTTATACCCCTCTTCCTATTAATTTTAAGTTATCATCAAGTATAAGTCCTAGCAATGAAGAAGAGAGGATGGAGATGTCTCGAGTACTGTATGCATCAGCAGTGGGAAGCTTGACCAGACATTGCATAGACAGTGGGAATAGTTAGTCGATACATAGCAAATCCCGGTCGAGAGCATTGGAATACTGTGAAGAGAATTCTTAGATATATAAAGGGAACCTTGAATGTTGCATTATGTTATGGAGTATCAAATTTTACGGTCAGAGGATATCTTAATGCTAATTATGCAGGTGATCTTGATAAAAGTAAATCCATTACAGGATATATGTTTACACTAGCTATAGGAGCTATAAGTTAGCTTTCAAAACTGTAGTTAGTTGTGGCTATGTCAACAACAGATGCAGAATATATAGCAGCTACATAAGCCAGTAAAGAAGCAGTGTGGTTGAAGATGTTGTTGGAAGAGCTTGGGTATAAACAAGAGAATATTACTCTATTTTGTGAGAAACAAAGTGCTTTGCATCTTGCAAGGAATCCAGTATTTCATTCAAATACAAAACACATTTGATTTCAATATCACTTCATTCGTGAGAAAGTGGAAGGAGGAAGGGTGAATATTCAGAAAATTCATACCATAGATAACCTGATAGATTTTATGACAAAATCAATCAAAGCTAACAAGTTTATGTGGTGTCAATCCTCGTGCAGCTTGATAGAGACATTGATAGTTGTGATTTGTATTGTATTTTAGGGTTAGATTTGATAAGTATTTTAATGTCATTTCAAGTGTTTAGTATGC
>JANQBM010000006.1:34915052-34930066 GCA_025594535.1 Erythroxylum domingense
AAGGGTATAAAGTTGTGATGAGGAATTAAGTAAAAGAGAGGAAGAAGATGGAGGAGTGTTGCTGCAAAAATGTGGAGAATTACGTGCAAAAACGTGATTTTATAGTAAAAGGGTGGTAGTTACTTGTATAAGTTTATGAACAGAGTATTTAATTGAACAACCTTGAGTCTTTTGGCTATAACTTTTTCTTCCAAACTCCAAATGACTTGAAACTTATACCAATGGATTCCTAACACATTTTTCTTTCTTTCCATAAAAATTTAGGGTTATCTGAATTGATTTGAAAGTGATTGATAGGATAAAAGTGTGGAGGTCTGCTGGAATGATATGAATTGGAAAATTTTCATAATCATGATTCGGTTTTATAATTATAACTTGAGCTGTAAATATCTGAATGAGTTTATTTTTAATTCATATTACACTAGAGACATATTTATACAACGTTTGTGAAGAAGTCAAATTTTAATTCTGTCTTTATGATTTTCAAAATTGGCATGTAATCGAGTTTCAGCTTAGGCTGTAGCACTATTAGGGACAGAAATCTTGTTCTGTGGTTATTGAATAAAATGTATTGATGTGAGCCGCATTAGGCTGAGTAGTCTTCACCAAAGTTTTAGATTATTCTCTTATCTTTAAATTGGTATAAAGTTTGTAATTTTTGGATATCTAAGCTGAAAGATATGAGTTGTACAATTAGAGGGTATGATCATGTACTAGCCAAAAGTTCAAATGAGCACAATCTGTGGTATTTTGTGCACAATTCATTGAATGCTTAACCAAATTGGATGATCTTAGAGTCATTAGAAACTTAAGACACTGGAAAACAACTTTCCAGAAGGAAGTGTTGCCTAATTTTTCCATTTACCCTATCGGATTAATTATGCAAAGTTGACCCAAAACTATATGAATAGAAAATCTGAAGTGGTCAATTAGGTTATGATGTTGATTTCGCATTTTTTTATTTTAGTCCAAATTGTAAGTAACAAATGTTATTAATGAGGGCTTTGATATCTGATCGATTTAATGATGAAAATTATAGTAAGATACCCGAAATTGTCATGAACATGCATTGCACATATTCAGTATACATAAATGAGCATAAATGAGTATATAATTGTGCAATATTGTGATATATGAATGTATTGTCTATATAGAGGAACGCATTAAACGACAACATCCAGACATTATCGGTACTTTAAGGCAATAGCTGTTTGGAGCATACTGTGAGTAACCTAGACGGTCTTACTTAATTATTTGTTTGTTTAAATTCTGTTTCGAAATGATTGAATGAATGAGGCTTGATTGTTGATTCCAGACAATGAAGGTCTGATGACTGTGATATTGGATTGAGATATTGAAGTGCTGCTTGTATAGGCATGTGTAGAACTATGTGCTTCATAATATGATTGATTGTGTTGATTGTATACTGGATTCTAAACAATATTTGTCTGAGGCATTTTGATGAATGAAAACGATATCGGAAGTGCTGATTGAATGAGAATGCGTCTGCCTAAATGATTATCTGATTCTCAACTGAAAAGTTGAATGTCGGACCTAGTCTGATGACCACTGTTACCGTGATTGTTACTGTAATTGATATTGTGATTGATAGACTGTTATATGATATGCAAATGAAAGTGATTGAATTGATGACTGAATTGTGGCATGCACTTCATTTCAATGCATGTAATATAAAGGAGTTGTGACTGATGTGACTACTAATACTGTTACTGATATGAGCTTTAAGCTCCCACATATGTGGATCGAGCCTATGGCTCGTTGTGATCAATGAATCACTAATTGACTGAGCCCGATAATTCTGGATACTGCAAAGGCACACAATCACAACAAAATAAAAATAAATGTGAGTCTCATGCATGTCGCATCCGTGTAAAATTTGAATTCATTGAATGATTTGCAAAACTGTGTGAATGTTGTTATATGATTGAACCGTGTATCTGAGAAATGATTTATCTGTGATAGTATTTGATACTTGTTAAATGGAGTTGAGCTGTATGATTACATGCTATACTTGATCTTGTTGTATGATATGAGTGAACCATCAAGGATGGTTACTCTATTGAGTTCGCAAAACTCATCAAAATTGCACCGTTGCTTTTCAGGTTTGAAAGTGAGACGACCTAGCTTTTAAGACTTCATAGAATCATGTTTTGTGCAACTATCACTGTCAAATTTGGCTCAAAGGTGGTCGGTCAGCTGAGATTTTCATGTTTATTGTATTTGGTATGTACTGAGTTGTTTAAGCTCATAGGATGACGTTATAAACCTGGGATGGTATTGTGTTGTATGAAACGATGTAAATTATGGATTTTGATTAATGTGATAACTTTTTGAGTTTATAAAATGTGTGATTGATCGTTTAGTGTGTGATGCCATGTTATGTACAGTAAAGGTGAGATTTCTGACAGGCATGTACACGTGTATCTGATGGACACACGTGCATATGTCAGTTGCGAATGGGGTGTTACATTTGTTCTCTTGACTCACTTATAAGATAGGGAAACGTTTTCGACATCAAGCTGATTTGGTCTCAATACTATAGCCATCACCACCTTTTTCATCATAAACGATTTCATGTTCTAACCCTTTTCGTTTCATTTTGTGTTAGTATTTTTTTTATTTTTTTGTATATTTTGTTTATTTCCACCAGGTGTGTGCTCTCTTCTTACATTGGGGACAATGTGTTGTTCAAATGTGGGGAGGAATTTTGTGTTTTTCTTTTGTACGTGAATTTTGCATACTGTATGATAATAGCAGGTTACATTGTGTAAAGTGTGTGAATGTGTCAATGACTTAAATTGAGTGAATTTTTTTTAATTTTGGACATAGTCTATTAGGTTGTGAACAATTATTAACCTATGAAATTAGTGAATTAGGGGGGCCTTTGGATAATTATATAGACTAAATAAGACTTAGTGGAAATTTAACACCCGATAGATTGTCACATTCATTAATAATTTGAGGCCTTTTAGGTTAAGTAGCTCAATTAGTAGTTTTCATGGAAACGAATAGCTAAAAGCAACAAGGTAGGCAATAAAAAAAGTGTTTAATTCAATAGTCATTATTCTGCTAACCTTCGGGTTATGAATATAGCTAGTAGCCAGTTGAAAATGTGAAGTAGTTGAGTAACCGGATCGACATGCATCACAAATGTGTGCCTTCGCGTCAAAAGGCTATAATGACATTTCAACCAAGCTGTTAATAAATGATTTAGTAGAGTAACCGGATCGACATTCATCACAAATGTTTGCCTCCGAGTAAAAGGCCAAGTCTTGGGTAAAAAAAATAATAAATAATTTTTTGTGTGTTTTAAGTAAAAACCTACTGAACTTGTAATAGGCTTGAAGTTTTATGGAACTATACCTAGGAGCAGTTACCAAGTCTGAGGGACCAAAAAAAATATTAATGTGTGTGCATAATTAAAATGGGTAAATAGGTTAACATTTGATCTTGAGTTAGTTTATATTTAGTTCAAAGCTCCTAGACGCATATTTTACATGTTAATGATTTGACATAATTCAAATGGGTGTGTCCAAGATTAAATTTAGTTCATGAAGATTAGAGTCGTTGTCACATTATTGCGTTGTATGTCTTTGACGTTACGTGTTTGTTGTTTTATCTGCTTGAGGACAAGCAAACGTTTAAGTATGAGAATGTTGATAGTTTTGATTTGTATTGTATTTTAGGGTTAGATTTGATAAGTATTTTAATGTCATTTCAAGTGTTTAGTATACATTTAGGGTTTAATTAGGTTAGTTTTTGTGTTTAAGTGTTTTTATGGATTAGTTTGAATCTTTGAGCTTAAATTGTATATTTTTTAGGTACCTTGATGTGTGTGCTAGTGTTACAAGGTAAACAGGGAAGAACATGAAGAGTTAAAAAGTTTTGGGCCAAAAAGCATAGGCTACGATTGTGCACACAGGCCACGATCGTGACAGAAAGCGTCAATTCAGGGCACGATCGTGTACTATGTGCCACGATCGTGACCGAAAGGAAAAAACAGTGGCCACAATCATGCACTGCGTCGGGCTGACAGAAAAGCTCAAGTTTCAAATGAATGTTTGGACCGTTTCTACCTCGACCTTGATCTAGAGCCTCGAAGATATAAATAGAATATGATGTGATGGCCAGCGAAGTCTGGGGACAGAGCCAAGAGTTTAACGAAAAAGTTTCTGTTTCACCGATTCCGAGGGAAAACCTAGGGTGACATTAAGAGATTGAGGAAGCAGACAAAGGAAGAGAGACATGGTGAAGAGCTTGATGTGAAATACTTCCCAGAATAGGAGGTTTTCCGCTGTCTCCGTGCCCAATCTCGTTATTTCAATTTTATTCATGTATAGAATTGAAATAGGTCTTAAAATTTGTTTAGTTGAATGTTGAGTTAATGTTTGAACTCACCTTTGGATTTGATTCTTGAGATTAATGAAGTTTATTCGATTGTGTTTTTATTGATTGGATTGTGATTTAAGTCATGTTCTTAATAACTTGACAATAAACTGAGGAGGTGAGCTAAGTGAAAATAATCAATTTGGACTAATGAGAGTTGGGTGAATTAATACGTTAAGGATTAAATCAAACCGGTAGAATCGTGTAAAGAGAGATAAAGCATAGGTTTCTAGTAGGTTAGTAGACAATTTTAGATCTAATTTAGTTTTTGGGTCGATTGTGAATCGAGAGATCGGAATTCCCATAAATTAAATTAGGGTTATTAATTAGGATTAAGAATTATAACTCGAGAGAGTAATTCACCCTAGGACTGTCTAAGCCCGTGGATTCAATAATTGCATAATTGGTTGAGTTTCTTTAATTTCGAATTAAAATCTCCTTTCTCTCACTTGGTAATTTCTACGTTGATTTTGGATTTGGATGTGTGATTGTTTTTTTGTTATTGCTTTTAGCATTTTCAATTCTCATATCCGGTTATTAATTGATTTACTTTTCTGGAGTAGTTGTTAGGTTTGTGACTTAGCTGTTATTAGATTTAGGATTAGTTCCCTTCCTCGTGGAATCGACATCTTAGATACTACGCGTTCGACCCGTGCACTTACGGTAATTACCAAGGTTAAAAACATTAAAACTTAGAGCGTGTAACCTAGAGCGAACAGACGTAAGCAACATGAAGCTGTAAGGTAGAAAGAATTGTGTGAAGATATAATTGATTTTCAATCAAATCTTCAAGTCAGAGAATTGTCAAACTTATTCGGTACTTAACATACCTAATAAGACAACAAAAAATGGTTGGCCAAATAGGCCAACTATTTATAGGATTTGGCCAACCATTTATAAGCAAGAGAATGAAGATGTGGTTGGCCAAATTCTTTGTTGTCTTATTAGGCATGTTAGGCAAGAGATGAACAAAGAGATAGGATGGATAGAACAACAAAAAAAGAGAGACGTGAGGTGAGAAAGAAACAAAAATATTATATGTATTTTTGTAGGTACAATTTTTTTCTTTGTAATTCTCCAATTTTTTAGTAGTAAAATTCTTTTATCCTTATCCGTAATTTTTATTCTGATTTAAGAATTTTAAGTAAAATATGTATATTAATTACTATTCTTTCAATCTTATTTACCTACAAATCTACTCTAATCCGGTTGATTTTTACAACCTGGACTCCGATATCTGGCAGCCTAGCTCACCACGCAGTTCCTCCTTCACGCAGAGAACGAGTGATGACTTATCTCATTCGTACATGATGGCAATACTGAACTATTAACTTGAAGACGGCGGCAGTAATTGAAAAATGATAGCTTGATAGTGGCGATCTCTGGGAGACCATGAGTGATAGAATGAGAAAGAAGGAGGAATGAAAATGATTTGAAGACAGTCAAAAGAGAAGGACCAGATCCCGTGAAAGATAAGAAATCAACAAAATTAATGTTGCTAAAATGTGGAAAGAAATTGCCATGTGTGTACTGATTTTTTTTTAGTACTTTTAAATGGATGTATAGAATGTATCAAATTACATTAATAAATTAAAGTTTTAAATTTTAATAATTTTATCCTAAAAATACTATAAACTTCATTGTTAATATCTTCTATAAACTATTTTTATTTAATATAAATAATAGATTCAATACTTTTTTTAAACTAAAACATGAATGTAAATTTAAGTTAGAGTTTAATTTCATTAAATTTAACTCTGATCAAATTCAATTTAAGTTATTAATTTTAAATCATTTTATAAAAATTTAAATATGGAATCTATATTAGCTCTACAATCTTTTCGAATACTTGAACCCAGTACCATTTGGAAATCTCTACTCTTCTTTTGTTAACTACTCTTACGGTATTGATATTAGAGTGGCTCCTAGTTCAATGGTGGATCTTCTTACATATGTTTAGTTTAATGATGATCCAACATCAAACTAAATCGACACGTCAAAGTGGATTAAATCATGGATTTTAATCTTAAAAGGACAGGTGAGAACGGAGTGGACCACGTCTTTTCTTCAGTTATTTTACATTCTGGTTTATCCTCAGTCCTAGTTGAATGAAGCTCAAAGCTCTGGTAAACAAGACAGACAGGAAGCTGTACTCTAGGCAACATGTTAATAAAGATGAAGACAAGCATCTCGTGTTATAGCTGCTTGGAAGAAGATGTTGATTAATATATATATTTGTACATTCACATTGAATGAGTTCTGACCCTGTCAACGACTTCTTACTCAAATTCTGTCCCTTGAACTCGTGGAATTACGGAACAAAACCAATGCCCAGCAAACTAAAGCTTGATTTGTATCTAATGGCTTCTTATGAGTCTACTTTTGTCCTTCATCTGGCTTGCTGTCTAAGAGAAGTTGGACCAGATCTGCATCTACCGTCATAGATTCTCAGTCTCTTTCTGCCTAGTGCCATAACCTAGATTCCTCTGCGCAAGAAAAATTATTGAAAAAAAGTTAAAAACTGTTCTATTTTCTTGTTCAAATGATAAAAGAAGTTCACGTAAGACCCAAGTTGGAACACCAAACCAAACATCTGATCTTTTCGTTCTTTACAGCTTTGACCGGTCATGATTTACCCCCCATCACCTACTTCATTAGCTGTCAAGCTTACTAGGACTTTATCTCTGTACGAGCGTACGTAAAAATCTATACACCGAATCCGGTGAAAATTGAGCTTCTCTGCATTTAACCATGCATGGGAATGAGTAGTTAAGTGGTATAGTATATTAAGACGTGCTCGGATTCACTAAAGTTGCTTTCTTGAAAAGAAAACATCAAGCAAGTTTTATAATACAGGTCAAGAAGACAACGAGAACCGGAACAAGATTTCAAAAGTGCAGATCCAGGTCAGACGAGTTCAGAGAAATTCAATACATCTCTCTCACACACTGCCGTCTATTCGCCACCTCGAAATCAATATTTTTATACCTTGTTATCAGTAAAATCTAGCAGCTCCCAACCCAACCCCATCCCTTGTCTCCCATTTTTCCATAATTCAGTTTCTGCAACTCACTTAGTCTCATCTTGCTCAAGCATTTTTTTTTTTAGAGTTCATTGACTAGTGATCCACTCTTCATGTTGAACATGCAAGATTACCAAATTGTAATTCCCGCTTGCTTTACTTCTGGTGAGAAGCTAGCTGAAGATCCTGCTACAATAACCAGGTCAGGACAGAGTCTGTTCATGTCCGTTTATCGAGCAAAGATAGCTGACCAGTGTCGTTTGATCACCTTGACTTGGTGCAAGAATCTGTTACTCCATGGTTTATCAGTATCAGTAGAAGGGGCTGAAAGAGAGAGCCAGTACACTTGCAAAGTGGAGCTAAAACCGTGGTATTTTTGGAGGAAACAAGGATCCAAACGATTTATGGTGGATACTAAAGCTGTAGACATCTTCTGGGACCTCAAAGCAGCAAAATTTAACGGTGAAACTGAGCCTGTCTCTGAATACTATGTCGCCGTTGTTTGTGATGAAGAGGTTGTGCTACTTGTTGGAGATCTAAAGAAGGATGCCTACAGGAAAACAGGGTGTAGACCTGCTCTCATCGATCCCATTTTGATCTCAAGAAAAGAGCATATCTTTGGCAAGAAAAAGTTTTCCACAAGAATAAAGTTCCACGAGAAAGGTAGGTTTTATGAGATCTCAATTGAGTGCAAGAACAGCAACGCTGGTGGCGGTACAAATAATGTCAATTCGAGTCGTGGGACTGAACCAGAAATGGAGATAAGAATTGATGGCCACTTGGTCATTCACGTGAAGCATCTTCAATGGAAGTTCAGAGGTAATGAATCTATAAATCTCCACAAAGTAAGAATGGAGGTGTTCTGGGACGTCCATGACTGGCTATTCAGTCCTGGTTTAAGGCATGCTCTGTTCATTTTTAAGCCAGTATTTTCATTTTCATCTCTATCACCGTCATCTTCATCACCTCCATTATCATCCTTCACATCTACAACGCTGTCTTCTCAGACAGGAAGTTCAAGTTCACTAGAAGGATTTAATGCTGGTGGGGCATTAGAATTTTGCTTGTTTCTCTATGCCTGGAAGGTTGAATAAGAAGCAATAGTTCAACAATGTTTTACCATCATCAAGCACCCACAAGAATAAGGTTGTGTAAGGCAAAAAATTGGGGCCCCCACTCTCATGTTATGGACCATGTTAGGTGGTGAGGTCACAGATTAGGTTGAGAGATGGACAAATGATTGGATTGAGAAACCAAGAAAAGAGTTGGAAGAGTAAGAAGTTCTGTTACAGCTGTAGTTGAACACAATTGGCATAATTGGACAAGACCGATGTATCATTTGGAAGCCCTATGATTTCCTATCCAGAGACCCATCTATACTATATTTCTACAAATATCTCATTTGTTTTTTGTTCCCTGATCTGGTCTTGAAGTATGACCTATTGTTTACACAATTATAGATATATATGTAGCTCTTCTCGTATGGAAAACTTGGACAATGTCCTCCACATTATTATCTGAATGTCAGTATCTGGCACTGGGAAGATGAGGTATGTATTGACATGTGAAGAGAATTTTAGGGGAAGCCCGTTGAAAATGGAATCACTAATAGCAAGAAGTTGCTTTTTATACACCTCACATGGAAAAGAAACACAGTTGTATGATGTATATATATAAACATATGCATGCATGTAGGCAAGCTAGTATGAGGAAAATAGGACCAGGCACATGCAAAAGAACTTTAGTTTTGCAATGAAAGCCCATGTATATTCCATGTTTACACATCTCAATAACTAGGGTCCGCCAATCCTCAGATGAACGATCTTATTAATAGTGGGAAAAGCGAAGGGGTTAGATGTGGTTAATGGCTGAAAAGGAGTATCACCAACAGGCGATCAGTGAAAATATGATTTGGTGAAGAACAAGATTGCCATTATCTGTTAAAGTCCAAAACTAATAACTCTTGAAGATATTATATCTGGTAAATATTTCAATATAATTACAAAAAAAAGACTCCAATATTTGGCCTATGTCCTTAGAACGTTCTGCTTGGCTGTTGGGAAAACAACCTGTTTGAAAAAACAAATCTCTCCATTACATCACTCTCAAGGTTTATACTGTAAGCAAATCTACAATAAAAATCAAATAAATGCCTATAATTTTTGTCCCTTCATTTTGAACCAAAACCAAAAATCTTTGCCAGGGAGAACTTATTCTTTCCCTTAGAGGCATCATGACCTGCTTGCACTGGTGCCGCTGTGGGGGGTGAGACTCTGTTTTGTTTAGCTGCAAATGTTATCATTTATCAACAATTTGGGTCCATAAATTACATTTTAAAAAGATAATGAAACATTATATATGTGAAACAAAAAAATTAAGACCAATTGATGCTATTTAGTACACTTCTTGCAGTGCTTGTAGCGTTACGACATTTGAAAAGTGTAATGGGTTAAGTAAAGCTTGCCTGATTTTGGTGCATCTCTCTTCGTTTTTGCAACCTTTTCACTGGGATTCTTGTCTGGATTATGTATGGCAGCTTCATTGGGAAAGGTGGAATCTAATCTTCTTTCTATGCCTTTGTTCTCCATATGTGCTACACTATCTCTGTTGCCTGTAGTCATTTGCTAATTAGAACTTGGCCACGTAACGTTAATGAAGAAGGAAATATTAGCCATTACGAGAGTCAAGAAGACGCAAGTAAGTCGTATAAATTACAAGTCAAGATTGCTTATAGTTATTAGTGACACCATTTTATAGGACTTGATCAATATTAGACACTTTGTTTATCTTCATTATCAATCATTCACTGAACAAAGATAATTCAGTGCAAGTTCAATTTTTGGCCTTTTGTCAGCATTCAAGGAGAGGAAAAAGAACGAGATGAGGTTTCTGTGTTCAAGGTAATTGCAATACGTTGCAGAAGAAAATGGCAGGATTCCCACAGTGAGAAAATCCATCGATCACCATGAAACAATGGCAATCAAATGACAAAATCAATAGCACTTAACGTTCTCCCTTTGATTATTATCTAAAACAGTAATGCAGAGGCAGAATATTCCTTAGGTGCAAGATATCTTACTTTCAATAGGAGGCCTTCCATAATTTCGCTGCAAAGCTTCAAAGAAGGAATTGTCTCTTTGATCTTTCATCACTAATGGAGGGAAGAGAGACAAAAAGTCGAATCAAGAAACAGATAAATATGATGTATTTTGCAGAGGGTGAAAGAATAGCAATACGTTGATCAAAAATGGCATTTCGATAGTTTGGTGCCAAACCGACTTGTAGCAACTGAACTGCTTCTGAATCTCTTGTCGTAGGTTTTTTGGCTACATCCAGATTCTGAGTATCTAGCAGGATACCTGCAAGCTGTAATACAAGAAAACTGTGAGAACATATCCCCAGAAAATACGGTCCTTATTGATTGCCGTAGTTTACCAAAAGTTTTTTCAGATCCGGAGTTTGAAGCATATCATACGCCTCTTCACAATAATTATCTGTCAGACTAGTGCACACCGATCCTACCTACATCGAGAGAACGTAACGAAGCCATGGAGTTTGAGTTAACCATGTTTCAACATTGTCCAAGCTATTCCAGAAATGACAATATATTCAGGTTTGATGTCTCCTATACATTTACTGACCTCTCCATTAGTTCTGAGGATCTCTTGCCCAACCACAAGGATTGTAAAATGCCCAGTTATAACTAGACTTTCCAAATCCACCTGAAATTCACTGGTAGTTCAGAAGTTCTATTTGTGCTGTCCAAGTTTTTTCATGTGAATACGTCCCAAAAGGAAAGAAAAAAGAAAAAGAAATTTGTAACAGATTTCTTCAAACAAGTTAGAGAGAATTGGAGTGGAGAACTAATGTGACAGCACCTCGTCGGCAAAGAGCAAGGACTTGACGTCGAGGCCTACATGATGAAATAGCCAAGCAGCTTGTCTTTGTTTCCACATTTTGGATCTCTTTATGTTCATCACAGGCACCACAACATGCCCCTCTTCCTCTTCCTCACCCTTTTCTTTATTCTTCATGAATTTGTTCTCCAGCCACCATGCATAACATATTGCTGCTACCATTGAACTAGTACCTGCATTTGTCGCCATTAATCTTTCACATCATAAAACATTCACGAATTAAATGTTATGTTTGATGTTTAAAGTTTACTTAACTATTTGAAGGAGCAGGAAGGATGATTTTGGCCTTGGTCTGAACCTCACTATTTATTATACTTTCCATCTTTGTTCTTTGCTCCTTAAGGAACGCATTAAGGCTGAGGCGCCTCGTGCCATCTCCTTCCTTCTGCGACCCATTTGCATCAATGTTTGGCTCAATTTTCTCCATTGAACACGTTGACTTTGATATGGACCTCCGATGAGTTGACTCGACCAAGTTTTTCGGTGGAGAGAGCAACTCGGTATCTGCCCTGAAACTTCTACGTGAAGGGACTGAGATTCCCTGAGAGGTAACTGATGAGGGAGTATCCGTTTGGAAGCGGGACTTCCGGTGAATTGACTGTCTCGGAGGCAAAGGTGGCGCCGTCGGATCGTTGAATAGGTCGTTTCCATGGTGAGGGTTGACGGGATCGGGTGGAAATGTGGGAATGGAGGGGTTGAGGACATGGGAGATACAGTTCTGAACCTGTGCCACATGAAATGGCTCGGAGGGAGAGTTGGTGGTGACGTCTACTGATTTGTTACGATTGTGATTCATTGATTTTGTTAGTATTTCTTCACTGAATCCTTCCAGAGCTCTGTGCCTGTAGATGAAAATAGAAAAACATTTGGCTTCTATTCGACTTACAGAAATCAAGCTACAAGTATATATGCAGAACGACCAATGAGTCTGACATTGGTAATAGTGAAGTGCAACAAGTTGAGACCAATTTCAATCCTTCATTGAAGAGGAAAGGGAAACGAACCTTCTTGCAGATCTGGACAAATGTTCTCTTCGGTCAATGGAGGAGGTGGAAAGCCTGGCCTGAGTCCCACCGATGAATTTGGGCGATCCCACAAGCCTAGCTGGAGACATATCCCCTCGAGCAGGGGAAGAGGACACCATGCGTCTGGCCTCATCGAGCCATTCCTGAGTCAATCTGCTGCTGTTGCTCCGCGTATTTAGATCGAAAACATCGTCATTGCCATCCAAAGTATTGGCAGCAGTCAAGTTATTGGGTTTCGACGTCCCAAAGAACATGTCGTTCATGAAATCAGTGAGGTCAGCTACATGCTCGGCTCTCAAGCTTCTTCTGGGTTCTGCGAACTTCTTTTGGTTCAGTATAGACCCTTCTCTTGATGATATTGACTCCCTGTTAAACCTCATCTCCATCATGGCTATGGCGCTGGCTCCCAAGAAACAATCTTGATTTGGTTACGGAAATTGTGCACTTACCATTTCTCTATTTTATATGTATTCCTCCTATGTAATATAAACCATTAAATGGAAATTACGTACAGATTGCAAATACTATAGACTCCATTGCTGCGAAAAGAATGTAGGCCGGCATATTAGGTGTTTATATACTGTCATTTACTACTTGAGGACCCTTGTTCAATGTATGGAATCCATTGACAAGCTCAAAATAATATTAATATTTCTATCCAATGCACTGTATTTTGTCTCTTGTTTCCTTTGTTTTGATGAAAATATGATACACCACTTATATCGATTTACTGCAGTATTTTTTAATTTTTGTGTGTGACTATAATTAGACAGCCTCATTAAATCACTGTCTCGGTGCTGGCCTTGGCCGGGGCATCCAACGAAAGACCAATGAGAAAATGTATTTTAAGCTATAGTAAGTTTGGATACCGACCATCCATTGCTTCTATGAAAAATTCCAACTTGGAACAAGTCATATCCAACGTCCCTCCAAACTTTCTGCCTTAAATAATGACTTCAAAAGTTTAATAAAAATAAAATGCTGAATCCAACAGAAGATCCAACTTAAAAGAGTTTATGTTCGAAAGAACACAGTACCTATGCCAGTGTGACTTTTTTCTAAACCTGTTGTCCGCATTCACCTGCAGTAAGACCGTAACACAGAATATCAAACTTTCTCCACATGCAAAGGGCATTGCTAGAGAGGCATAGAGTTGTGGTATTGGCAGTTTTATGATAAAATTCTCCTTTATTCAAATTATTTCAGTTCATTACACTTGAAAATTTGTTGAAAGTTTGCTGCATCTTTGTTAAATTTTAACTTTAATCTTAGCATGGTATTTAAACAATTCTTTATAAAAATTCATTTTGAGTAAATACTTAGACAGAGATAATAATTAAATATAATACATAATTTTCACTAATTCTAATCAAAATATAGTTAACATAAATCTGTATGATTTTTTATAAAGGCCCATCAAAAAGTTTTGGGCTAAACTTTATCCATAAACATTAGAATTAATAATTTTATTTATTTAAAAGTCCTATAGGATCATTTTCATAATGTACCCGACTTATTTTAATACTTGGATTCAAATTTAAATTTTGATGAAACTTTTAAGAACTAAAATGAGATTATTATTATTATTATTATTATTATTATTATTATTATTATTATTACTACTACTACTACTACTACTACTACTACTACTACTTTCCATTATGTCCTTATATGTGTAACTGTAAATGTAAATACTAGTGTAGGAAACTCCTTTTTATTCTTTAAAATGTGATACCTAGTATAATTTTTAAAACATTAACTCTATCAATATAAGTTGAGTTTATATAAATGATAAAAAAAAATTGTAGTGATAAATGAAAGAACAATATGAACAAAATCATTTTATTTCTTAACAAATACATAGGCATTTTAGATTTATTACATATTTAATTGATTTTTAAAAAAATTATACCAAATAAACTTGAAATCAATATTTTTAACAATTATTAATTAGAATAAAATTAATGTTTAATAGGTAAATTTTGTAAATAAATTTTTATAAACATAAATTTAAAAGTTGTCTCATTTTGACTAGTAAAAATTTCATAAAATTTTAATAATAAAATCAAATTGTTAACTATTAATTTCTAATTCCATGACTCATTTGATAGTTAATTTTATTGATAAATAGAGTAATCTCAATTTAGCATATTTCATCGAAAGAGGCTTGTGGGATTGACGCGAGAGGATATGGATGACTATATTTCTTGGAGTGAACTCTAAGCAAATATAAAGTGCATGGATATAAGTTATGCTATGAAATGAAAGACAATTAACATATTATATAATAATGATTTTATTTTATTTTAAAAATAATTAATTAATAATTTTTCTCCAATGATAAAAATTTCTAACTCCGCCCAGTATGTGTGATAGACCCCTTTTTTTATGCTTCATGTGGGAAAGAAAACAAATATCATAAATCCATATGTTAAAATATTTTTCCCTTCGATATCAACAATGAATATTCACAAAAGTGAATTAGAAATATAACCAAAAAAGATGCACAGATATTTTTGAAAAACTTTTTAGTGTAAAAAAAGGAATAATTATTCCTAAAGTGCTAATGTAACATCCCCTCACCAATAGGAAGGGTATATTGGTAAATTGCCATGTTTAGGAGTGTATAAATGTATAGTGACA
>JANQBM010000006.1:34950401-34974010 GCA_025594535.1 Erythroxylum domingense
GAATGGGGTGTTACAATCCCGTTTTATATGCTTCTTACTCTACTTATGCTTGTGCTTTACCTTTTTCCCTCTCTTTTGACCCACCTTAACCCTTACCACATTAGAACCCTAACAAGTCCTTTTGATCTATTTATGCATGCAATCATTATAGAGGAGAATTGGTGTATTAGTAAGCCTATGATAGTGTAGTTTCTTATAGGAAGTTTAAGTGAAACACTAACCCTTAAATAGTTAACAGAAATAAGTGAAAACCGTAAGGAAGATTCATTTTTGCATATTTACTTTTCTTTGAGTGATTGTGAAAATTGTGAGTTTGCTTGTATATACCAATGAAAAAAGTAGTCATGATATATGCATTAACTTAATATTTGAGTTGGCTTGAATTTGAGGGATTGTGTGTTTTGATTTTTGCGAAAATGAAGTGGTAGAAATAATTGGTTGTATTTATTTTTCTTAAGGACAAGTAAAGAGTAACTAAATCAATCTTTTTAGTATGTATAAGAATATTGGTCATTAAGTTGTAGCATGTAAGTTTTGATAATATTATATTTTCCTTCATATCTTTAAATTTAAAATTTGTACTATTTAATTTACTTCCACAAATTTAATTTAGTGACATTTTTTATATATTTATACAACTTTAACTTGCTTTCATAAATAGAAGATACTTCACTTATCACTAAATTTATTAACATTCATTATCCATTTTTAATTTAAATTTGATATATATGCATTTAAGATTTTATTTCATTTATAATCATAATATAATAAAAAGTTACTTGGTCATTCGATCCATAATTTTTTAATTAATCAAAATATTTTATTTTTTAAACTTCTTATTTATATAAATTAATGGAAACTTCTCAACAAGGAGAGAAAGTTATTTATAATCAGTATCATGCTATCATTTTTTTCTTTATTATAAATGTAAATTTTATGCAAAAATTAATTTTGATATACGCATAATTGGAGTTCAATTCATATGTGAGCATCGTAAGAAAGGGGATATATAATTGATCTATAGTTTCTCCTTGTTTGGAATGAACAAAAGTATATAAAATGATTTATGAAGAGGTAATGAATAATTAGAGTAAAATGTTCAAAATTTTATTGCTAAATGCAATAAAGAATCTAATACTTTGGAGTGATGAAACTATATTCTAATATAAGAAAACAAATAAATAACTCTTATTAAAATAAAATTATACGATAAATTACTATATAACTTTTATAAATAATTAGAGGATATAGACAAACTAAAATTGTCTAAATTAAGGGTAGATGTTGACATATAGAGCTGATCTCAAGACATCAATAGTTGAAGCTTTCATAATTGTGTAATGACTCGTGAGTCTTATAAACGTATAATTAAAAGGGTCATTGATATTATTAGGAAAGGATGAATAGTAGTAGAATCTCAACTTTACCGGCTTATCTCAAAATTATCACTCTATGTGACGTATATATGGCTAAGTTCTTTAATAAAATGAGTGGTTTGAAACTTATAAAAATGTTGAAAAATATTATCTATTTGTTTATTTTACAAACTTTGTGAATACATAAGCTAAGAAGATTATATTGTCGGAATATTTTTTATTCATTCGTTGTATGTTTAACTAATTTATTGTTCAATATACCAAGTTAATAGGACTTTGTTCACGGTCAATTGTTTAAGGGTTTGTTAAGCTGATTTTTAGGAGATAGTGAAGCATTTGAGTTATGTTGATTATGTTAATGGAGTATTTGAGTATGTTTATCATGGAGTGATTTGGGTCACATTTTTCTAGCATTTTCAGTTGTGTATTCGTCTATAAAAGGTTACAGAAGTTCAAAATGCAAGACACTGAGTTTCATCCATTCTCTTTTCTGTTTACGTGCCTTTCTTTATCTATTTTACTGGTAAGTTTGTAATAGTAGTATCAAAGCCACAAATTTCTCCCTTTCTTTGTAAGCTTAAGAGTGAAACACGTGAGGCATCCACAAATTTTTAAAGCTATTCTCCACTTATTCAATGGACGTAGAATTTAATTCCAAATTTGTGTAAGCAAATATTCCTCACTTTGATGATCACTACGACCATTGGAGTATGTTAATGAAAAACAATAATGCTCAAAAGAGTGTTGTTCCATCATTGAGTCTAAAATTTAAGAGCCACCAGAAGGCATGACTATGACTGATCCCTAGAAAATTGAAGTGGAAGCTAGAAGCCTAAAGGACTTCAAAATAAAAAATTATCTCTTTCAGGCCATCATCATATTTTAAAAACTATTCTTTGCGAATATAATTCCAAGGATATTTAAGACTCGATGAAAAAGAATTATTAAGGCTCTGTGAGGATGAAGCGTGCATAGCTTCAAGCCTTAAGGAAGGATTTTGAGATGCTGTCAATTAAGGATGGAGAATCTTTCACCAATTGCTTCTCACTAACAATGGAAACTTGAAAAAGAAGTGATTTCTAGATGAGAAGATGACTAACATCACCATAATGGAGAAGATCTTACATTTTATGATGCAGGACTTTAACTATATTGTCTGCTCAATTAAAGAGATAGAAGACAGAGGTGCACTCTCTCTCGATGAACTATAAATCTCCTTATTAGCGCATAAATAGAAGCTTAATGGTAGAGAAAGCTTATACCAATGCTTATTCTAATAACTCAAAAGGAAGAGGTAGAGGTAGAGGTAGAGGTAGAGGACGGAGAGGTTAAGGAAGCAGAAATTCTAATAGGAATTTCAAAGGAAATAATAATGAATCTCAAGGCAAAGCCAGAGGAAGTGATTAAGACAAATCCAAGGTAAAGTTCTTTAGATGTCATAAATTTAGTCATTAGGTATATGAATGTTATATTAAGCTGCCTAATCCAAGGTAAAGTTCTTTAGGTGCATTGCCTATGCATATATTCCAAATTTGAAAAGGAAGAAACTCGTTGACAAACATGAGAAATGCAAATTTCTTAGTGTAAGTGAAGTATACAAAGCATATAAATTGTTCAATCTATTGACAAAGAAGATTGTGATTAGCAGGTATGTTGGCTTTTGTGAAGAAATTACTAGAGATTGGAAGAGGCATTAGCCTACCCAAGTCCTTTGTGATAGTGATACTAAAGGGGAGCAACTCTCAGCACCCCACACACTTGAAAATGTATCAAACAAGACTTCAAAAAACTTTGAAACTTCTCCAACAATTGCTGAAGTTAGTGGAGAAGAAGCTCAGTCGCTTCAATGTGTTAGAAGAAGGTCTACTTGGATGGAATATTATGAGGTAACCAAATTATATGAAAATATAAGTACACACTTTGTTTTATTTTTAGACTATGACCCGATAACTTTTGAGAGTGTTGTCAAAGAAGAAAAATGGCAGAAAGAAATGGATTATGAAATTAGTACCATTGAAAGAAATGACTAGGAGCTCTGTGATCTTGTAGATATGTATAAGACCACTAGTTTAAATTGGGTCTTCAAAACAAAGTTCAAAGAAATTGGTGAAGTTAATAAGTACAAAGCATATTTGGTGGCCAAAGGATATAAGCAAGAGTATGAGATCAATTATATAGAAGTTTTCTCTCCGATTGAGAGATATGGCGTAATCAGGTTAGTGGTTACATTGGATGCATATAATTTTTGGTCTATTTTTCAACTTGATATCAAATCTACATTCTAGCATTAGTACTTAAAGTAACAGGTATTTGTACAACAACCCTTTGGTTGTGTTAAAGTTAGAAATGAATAGAAGTTTTATAGGTTGAGGAAAGCCTTTATAAGCTAAAATAAGCTTTGAGGGCTTGGTATAGTCATATTAAAGCTTATTTTATGAAATTTGGTTTTAAGAAATGTCCTTATGAGTATATACTGTTTGTTAAAATAAAAATAAATGGAAAATGATTATGGTCTGGTTGTATGTTGATGACCTAATATTTACTAAAAATTGTGATGCCATGTTTTATGAAGTTAAGAAGTCTATAAAGGATGAGTTTGAAATATCTAATCTTAGTATGATGCATTATTTTCTTAGTTTAGAAGTTATGCAATTAGATGATGGAATCTCTCTCTTAACAGAAATATGTGGGATATATCTTGGACATGTTTCAGAAAAAGGATTGCAATCATGTAAATACTCTGGTTGAGTGTGAGTTGAAGCTATACAAAGATTGTGAAGGGAGGAAGGTTGACAGTACACCTTATGAACAAGTTATTGGTAGTTTGATGACTTCAACTACCACAAGACTTAATATAATGTATGCTATTAACTTGATCAGTAGGTATAAGAAGAATCCTATATATATTTATCTACTTGATGGTAAGAGAATCCTCTATTATTTATAAGGAACTCAAGACTTTAAAATGTTTTACAAGAAAGATAAAAATTCTAATTTGCTAGGATTTATTAAAAATGATTATGCAAGAGGTCAAGAATATATAAATTTTGGATAAGTTTTTGTGCATGTGATAGGTGTTGTTTCGTGAATGTCCAGAAAGCAACCTATTGTTACTTTGTTAAGTATAAGAGCTGAATTTTTATTGCAACTACTTTTGATTGTCAACCATTTGGTTAAGGAGAGTACTTGCAAAGCTGCAATTCAAGCAACATAGGGTTATTGAAATTTTCTGGGACAACAATTAAATTCTCAAACAATCCAGTGTTACATGGAAGAAGTAAGCATATTAATGTAAAATATTATTTCTTAAGAGATCTTAACAATGACAGAGCAATTAAAATGATGTATTGCAACAATGAGGATCGAGTCGTAGATATACTCACGAAAGCCCTCAAAAGGGAGTCGTTCATGAAGTTGAGGAAAGTACTAGGTGTTTGCATAGTCAAGACTTTAAACTAAATGTTAGCAAACATCAATTTATGGGAATGGTTATTGGAATAATTTTCATTTATTTGTTACACATTTAGTTAATTTATTTTTCATTTATTTATATTCTAAATAAAAGAGACTGAGTTTCAACCATTCTCTTCCTTACACACCTTCTTTATCTAATTTACTACTGAGTTTGTAACATATAAAAATCTTAAATCTTTGTAAATCAATTTATTCTATGCAGGATGGCATTATTGTCCACGTACAATAATGCCAGGTATAATAAGTAATATCACTTCTACAAAAAAAAGACAAACTAGCTTTCTAGACATTTGATACACTGGTTGTTAATTACAACATCTTGCTAGTTTTGGATGAAAACGTCAAAGCCTTTCCAATATTTAAATAAGAAAGAAAATAATATATATTAAAATCTTAACTACATTTTTTAAATAGAAGTAGCTATCATACCCTACTTCATTTCTCTCCATTTACTTTGTTATCTCTCCATTCTTGAATCACGTTATAATTCAATTATAATATAAGAGCTTTTGCTCTGGCACCAAGAAAAAGAGGCTGGCAAAATAAACAAACATATGTGTTAGCTCAAGGTTTATTATTAATGATTTTGATGATAACCTTATAATATTTCAAAATTCAAATTGGATTTTTTTCCTTATCTAGGCAACGATATAATTCTTAAAAAGAAAATAAAATTATGGAATAATTGCTTTCTTTCTTGCAGGAACGTTCTTTATAAACTTACCTTATTAGAAATGGTTTATCCGAAAGGAACTACTAATTATGAAGGTCATATATTAGCCCTTTGATTATTGGAAGATTTTTGGAAAAGATGACATTGAAGTTATTCAAATTTAAATCCATATAATTGACTAAGGATGCAAGTGAAGCAATGGCTAGTTGAAAGAAATGCCTACTTAAAGAAGAACCATTACTTTTACAAAAAGAGATCAAACTATTCAAATACATCTATAACATCAATTCTCTTGAAAGTGATATCATTGTTAAATCTCTTGTGCTTTAGAAAGTGAAAATTCTTTTTAAGAGAGATCATTGAAGCTCATATCGTGCAAATTACATTTTCATTTTTTGAGAGCTTATAGAGGCTAGCTAAATGCTACTAGTTTGGAAGGTTAGGGAACCTTGAAAAATACGTACTTATGAGCTTGAAGAGGCTTGTTAAATTACTACTTGGGACTTTAGTGAAGCACTCAAGTTGGATACTTGGGGACAAGTCTTAGGTTATAAGCCAAACTAGAATAAATCAACTGCATCTTTCTTTCTCTCTTCTTAACTTTTAAATTTATGCATTCTATTGTGTGTTTATTAATTTTATCAAAAGGCTCCTTCACTTTTATAATAAACTCCTTCTGTTTTCAACTTACAAGAGGTTCCTTTCATTTTAACAAGCTCCTTCTATTTTAAATTGTTTTAACAGGATTTATCGTCAAGCAGGCTCCTGTCATTTAATAGGCTTCTATCATCTAACAGGCTCCTATTGTTTTAAATTTTAACAGACCCCTATCTTTATACGAATTGAAAATAACTTGCAAAATTTTCAAGTCACACACTATTCACCCCTCTTTTACGTGTGTTTGCTTTATCATTTGGTATCAGAGAAAGATTTCATATTTATTAGGTTTTACAACATGTGATAGATCATGGAAAACAATATGAGAAGCCTTGAAGGACAATCTATTTAAAAGCCTCCTTACTTCAATGGAAACAACTACTTATATTGGGAAGAGAGAATGACAATCTATCTCCAATATATAAATATTGAGGTCTGGCAAGACATCACAGTTGGAGCTACAATTCCTGCTACAGAAAATGTAGAGATATGGTTTGATGCTAACAGAAGAAATACACAACTAAATGCTAAAACAAAATATCATTTGATATGTGCGTTGTCTCCAAAAGAATATAAAAAGATATCCTACTGTTATATAGCAAAAGAAATGTGGGATAAACTTCAAGTCACCTTTGAAGGAACGAACGAGGTAAAGAAACATAGATTAAGCTTTTTAGTGCATCAACCCGAAACTATTGGCATAAAATAGGGAGAAAACATAGATGAATTCTTCAAACAGTTCAACAACATCATCACGACCTTAAAAACTTAGGAAATATATATCCCAATGACGAGCTTGTAATGAAGATTCTAAGGTCACTACTAAAGGAATGGGGACCTAAGGTGACAACTCTAGAAACTACAAAGGATCTAGACACTATTTCACTCGACTGGCTATAAGGAAACTTGATGATCCATGAAACTGAGCTTAGGTGAGATAAAGGATCCTCCTATAGAAGAGTAATGACACTAAAACTAGCTTAGTTATATGAGGATTTTGAAAGCTTTAAAGAAGAAGAGCCTGAAGAAGTCAGCAACACCTTCTTATGGCTAAAATCAGGAGATGATGAGGTATATTATTCTGAATCTGATGTTGAAATTGATGAATTAAAAAGGTATATCATTTATTGTCTAATCAATACAAAAGGTTAACAATGAAGTATTTCAAAAAAGTTGAGAAGTCGAAGAGCAATGATGCATCTCTGAAGAGTAAGATTAAATCATTGGAATCTACGAATGAGAATTTGACGACCAAGAATATATCTCTTGAGGTTGATTATAAGCAAAAGGTCTCTAAAAAGGAAGTTCTGAAGAAAGACTGACTAAGTTAGAAAATAAGTTTCTCAAAAATGATTCTGAAAAGGTAAGGCAGTTAGACAAAAGTTGCCACCTTAGAACTTGAGAAAGAGAAAAGTGATGGAAAGATCTTATCCCTAGAAAAAGATCTAGTAAATTTAGTTGATGAAAGGAACAACCTTAATACATTGCTTGGTAGTGGTAAATGCATTTTTGATAAGGTCAGAATAGGATACAATGAAAACAATAACATCAGGCCATACAAGAACTTCTTTATCAAATATACCAGTTGCTATGGCCAAAATAGGAGGAACCTGAGACATGATAGAAATTATATCACTTCTTATTCATCTGTTCTGTGATTCTATAATGGTAAACATGGTTATATTATTCATTTTTATAACTTTCATAGAATGATAAAATTATCTCAAATGTATGTTTGGAGACTAAAAAGTCAAATTAATAACCTAAAAGGACTCAAAAAATTTGGATACCTAAAATGAGATAATACCTTCTACAAATATGCCTCAAAATAGAGACAAGAGAAAATAAATGGATAGTTAATTGTGCGTGTTCGAGAAACATGATAGGTTAAATATCACATTTTAATTACATTAAAAGAAAAGATGGAGTTTTGTAAAAAATTCAGATTGAAAAAGGGTACTACATTTCATCAATTCAGAGTGATCATGGAAGAAAATTTGAAGATTTCTATGACAAAAATGTTAAGATGGTAAGAAACAAAGCTAGACTTATAGCTTAAGGTTTTAATTAACACGAAGATATTGATTTTTATGAGACTTATACACCTGTTACTAGGTTAGAGTCGATTAAAATTCTACCTGTTTTCGTTTGTCATAGAAATTTGAAGTTATTCGAAATGGATGTCAAAAGTGCCTTATTAAATGGATACATTAACAAAGAAGTATTAGTTAAGCAATCTCCAGGTTTTAAGAATGAAGATCATTTAGATTACATGATGAAGTTATCTAAAGCCCTGTATGGTCTAAAGTAGGCTCCTCGAGCATGGGATAAAAGGTTAAGTAATTTTCTGCTTGAGAATCTCTTCGAAAGAGGAAAGGTATATAAAACCTTATCTATTAAGAGAAAGGAGAATGATTTACTTATAGTACAAATATATATTAATGACATAATATTTAGTGCTATTAATCCATCCTTCTGTGAAGAATTCTCAGCTTTAATGTAGGGGAGAGTAGATATTTTTTTTAATGACAAAAGATGAGAGTTAAGAGTTGATGATATATTTTCACCTTGCATGATTTTGAGCATGAAATGTTATATATCTCTTCGATAACTTTGTAGCAATTTCTATTATTCATTCTTTTCCCTCTACTTTTTGATAATGAAAAAGGGCAAGAATTAAGATGATGATATATTTTGTTGAAAGATGTATGATATACTTGCATGAATTTTACTTGCACGATATGATGAATATGTGATATATATTACTAACTAAATCTGTGAAGTTTTAACCTGTGATTTGTTAATGATAGGCTCCTTACTAAGAAAGGAAAGACTCCTTCTAATCAGTAAGAAATTTTAAAGTTAATAGGTATTTTTCAAAACCCTTCATTATTTGTTGAATTTTGAAAATATATCTATTATTGTTTGTCATTATCAAAAAGGGAGTGATTGTTAGCCCAAGATTTATTATTAATGGTTTTGATGATAACCTTATAATATTTCAAAATTCAAATTGGACTTATTTCCTTATATAGACAACGGTATAATTCTTAAAAAGGAAATAAAATTATGAAATAATTTCTTTCTTTCTTGCAGGGACCTTCTTTATGAACATACTTTATTAGAAATGGTTTATCCTAAAGGATCTTGCTAATTATGAAGGTAGTATATTAGCCCCGTGATTACTGGAAGATTTTTAGAAAAGATGACATCGAATTTATTCAGATTTAAATGCATCCAATTAACTAAGGATGCAGATGAAGCAATGGCTAGTTGAAAGAAATGTCTACTTAAGGAAGAGCCATTGCTTTTGTGAAAAGAGATTAGACTCTTGAAATACATCTATGGCATCAATTCTCTTGAAAGTGATATCATTGTCAAATCTCTTATTCTTTAAAAAGTGAAAATTCTTTTTGAGAAAGATCATTGAAGCTCATATTGTGCAAATTACATTTTCTTCTGTTGAGAGCTTGTAAAGGCTAGCTAAATACTACTATTTTGGAAGGTTGGAGAACCTTGAAAAATATGTACTCGTGAGCTTAAATAGGCTCGTCAAATTATTACTTAGGAATTTAGTGAAACACTCAAATTGAATACTTAGGGACTGGACTTAGGATTGAGTTATAAACTGAACCAATATAAATCAACTGTGTCATTCTTTCTCTCCTCTTAATTTTTAAATTTTCGTATTATGTTATGTGTGTTCATTCTAGCAAAATGCTCTTTCACTTTAATAATAGGCTCCTTCTATTTTCAACTTCCAAAAGGTTCTTTTCATTTTAACAAGCGCCTTCTATTTTAAATTGTTTTAACAGGATTTATCATATAACAGGCTCTTATTGTTTAATAGTTTCTGTCATCTAATAGGCTTCTATTGCTTTAAATTTTAACATGCCCCTTTCTTTATATGAATTAAAAGTAAATTGAAAATTTTTTTAAGTCATACACAATTTACTGCCTCTTACGTGTGCTTGCTTTATCAATATGGATAAACTAATTTTTATTTATGGTAATGATATATAGTTAAGTTATGAGGATTTAATTTCTCTTTTTAAAAAAGTAACATTTGGTGTACTGATCAGTTTGTAACTACAACATATATCATAGACAAATAATTTGGAAAATTATAATAAATAATAAATTTGTATATTACCTATAAATTGATGTTAGGGTTAAAATTGAAAAACTTTAAAAACAAATGAAAATAAAAATGAAAATAAGAATTGAAAGTAACAATGAGAATAAATGAAAATTCGAATTATGAGTGTTTGGTATATGTAATCAATAAAAATGAGATTAAACATATTAATAATCATGTTAGTATTTTGATATCAAATATTAGGAATGATTATGAGAAGTTTTTATTATTTGAATTATTTCCTATACGATAAATCAATTTTTGTATTTTATAAATAAATGATTAAATTTATTTTCAATAATTTAATAAATTATTAATTTTAAACTAATCTTGAATAATTTTTATGATAAGAATAAAATTAAATCACTAAAAACTTGTTATATTTAATATAACATCAACATAATAAAATGGAATAATTATTAAATTAAATATAAAAGATGGCAATATATGTTTTTGATAATAATATTATGATAAAAATGAATTAAATATTGACGATATCTGTATAATATGTTACCAATATCTTGATAATGTTCTATTAATTTAAATGCTATCATTTTCTATTTTATCTATTCTTACAAATCACACAAGCAAAAATTAAAGAATAAATAGTCCCTTTCCTTTTCTCATTTCATTCATTGTAGGCCCGGGACAAAAGAGAAAATATGGACCCTTGATATTAATTAAAAATAAATTAATTTTTTTAATAAACTATATTTTTATATATAATGTTTTAAAAAAATAAAAGTGGGCCCTAGGTAGGGGCCCACCTCGCCCCTGCCCAGGGTCGGGGCTGATTAACACAATAGATATCAGATCTGTCGATTATATTAGGATATTAATAACTTTTTGACACACTTAATTCATATCTGAACGTATAAAACTTCGTTGAGATGAGAACGCTTCCATGTTTTTTTTTGGTGAACAAAGATGAAAACTAGGGGCCATTACAACCCCGAGGAAGCAAAACACCTTTATGGTCTACGTCAAGCACCCAAACTAACACCAGTGGTGGACTAACCAAGATCTCATAATCATCATCCATGCTATAAGCAGCCTTGGCCAAGAAATCAACATAAAAGTTACCTTCCCTGAAAGTGTTATAAAATAAACAGTCCCACGGTCTACTAAGCAACTCTCTTATGTCTTGGATCAAACTATCAAGAGGATGTATTGCTACATCTGTTGAAGAGATAAGATCAATCACCATTTTAACATCTAACTCGCATTCCACTGCCTTAAACCCTTCCTTACATATAAGGCACAGTATAAAACGTAAAGCCTCTAGTTCTGTGACAGTGTTCGCACATGCCCTTAAGTGGAGTTTGAAACTGATAATTCAAATACCAATAGTTGACGTTAATAGCCCCCTGCCCCTGCAACTCTAGGATTCCCTTATTATGAACCATTTGTATTGAGCTTGACCAATCCTTCCTTTAGCGGCTTCCAACATACAGAGAAAGTGTTAGGAACAATTAAGATTTGGATAGAGCTGGGTCGCAGCTATATTGAAATTCAAAATATCAAAGATAAAATAGAAACATATTTTACATGAAAAACCCCTAAATTAGGGTTCAAAATATGGACAAGGATAGAAGAATTTTACTATTAAAAAATTGGAGAATTAAGGAGAAAACGATACCCACAAAAATACACAGAATATTTTTGTCTATCTCTCTTTCTAGTCTCTTTTACCTTACGTCTATCTTTTTATGCTTATTGTGTGTTTCTTCATGCTACTCTTGCCTTTTTATAGACAGGAGTACCTTATATGAATGGATGACAAAATGGTCAGCCATTTTATCCTTACTAGGCATGGTAGGCATCGAATTCAGTGCCTACCAGCCACAATTGTTGACAATTCTCCCACTTGAAGATTTGATTGATAATCAATTACATCTTCACACAATTCTTTTCTACCTTGTCGCTTCATGTTGCTTACGTTTTTGTCAGGCCACATGAGCATCGACACTACAAAAACTTGTCAATGTTAATTGTTTTTGTCAGAGAATCTGCCAAGTTGTTTATGGTATGAATTTTCTAAATGTCCACCGTTCATTCTTTCACTTTCTCACGAATGAAGTGGTATTAAACTAGAATGTGTTTTGCCTTCGAATGAAATGCTGGATTCCTAATGCAAAGCACTTTGATTATCACAAAATAAAGTCATGTTCTCTTGTTTGCATTCGAGTTCTTCCAACATCAACTTCAACCACAATGCTTCTTTGCTGTCTTGTGTAGCTATTACATATTTTGCTTTTGTTGTTGACGTAGCCACAACTGACTACAGTTTTGAAACCCAATTCACAGACCCTCCAGCTAATGTGAACACATAACTAATAGTGGATTTACTTTTGTCAAGATTACTTGCATAATTAGCATCAACATATCCTCTAATAGTAAAATTTGATCCCCATAACATAATGCAACATCTGAGGTTCTCTTGATATATCTGAGAATCCTCTTAATAGTATTCCAATGCTCTTGATTAGGATTCGCCATGTATTGACTAACTACTCCCACTACATGTGCATTATCCAGTCTTGTAGAAATCATAATGAACATTAAGCTTCCCACTACTGATGCATACGATACTCGAGACATCTCGATCCTCTCTTCTTCATTGTTAGGACTCATACTTAAGGATAACTTGAAATTAACTGAAAGAGGGGTATAAATTGACTGACAATCTTGCATATTGAAACATCGCAAGATCTTCTTTAAATAATTCTTTTGAGAAAGCCAAGTCTTCCTATTATTTCTATCTTGATAAATTTGCATCTCTAGAATCTTGTTTGATGGTACCAAGTCCTTCATTTCAAATTCCCTACCTAAATGTGCCTTTGAATTCTTTGATACGATCATTGTTGGAGCCTGCAACCAACATGTCATCCACGTATAATAGCAAAACTATAAAATCATCTTTATCAAACTTCTTGAAATATGCATAAGTCTATCACATTCAGTATGCTATATCCAAGGCTCATGATAAAGGAATTAAATCTCTTATATTAACACCTCAGTACCTGCTTTAGACCATACAAAGATTTGTTTAACCTATAAACCAAGTTCCGTTTTCCTAGTTCTTCAAAACCTTATGGCTGGAGTATATAAATTTCTTCTTCAAGATCTCCATGAAGAAATGTAGTTTTCACATCTAATTGCTCAAGATGCAAGTAAAATGTAGCGCACATCTCCAAGACTACTCGAATTTTAGTGAGTCAAACCATAGGAGAAAATATTTTAGTGAAGTTAATTCCTTCCTTCTGAGCATATCCTTTTACCACCAATCTAGCACAATATCACTATACTTGATCGTAACCACTCCGCTTGATCTTATAAACCCATTTATTGCTAATAGGCTTTCTTCCTTATGGTAGTGATACAGGCTCCCATGTCTTATTCTTATGCAGAGCTTCAATTTCTTCTTGCATTCCTGCCATCCACTAAGATTCATCTAAACTATTCATTGCTTCTTGAAAAGTTGATGGCTCTCCGTCCTCAGTTAAAAGACAGTATATAATATTGCTCTCTATAATATAATCTGAGTGCCATCTCAGTGCTCTTCTTGTGCGAGTTGATCTTTAAGTACCTGAAACATTAAATTTGACTGGTCCTTGCTCCTTGTCTGATGCAGCGTCAGAAGAATCATTTTGATCAAATTCCCTTTCCACCTGTACTGTTGTAGTCTCTGAATTCTCTTTTGAAGTGCTAACATCTTATGTTTACTCTTGATCATTATCTTCCAAAAAATAACATCTCTGTTGATTACAATCTTCTGGGCAGTGAGGTCCCATAGACGATATCCTTTTACTCCTTAAGCATATCCCAAGAAAATACATCTTCTGGATTTTGGATATAACTTCGTAGTTTCTTAGGCATTGAACATCACATAAGTAGTACTTCTGAATATAGGAAGGTTTAAATAATCCTTTGGTCTACAAGTCCGTATCTCCATATGTGTCTTCAACTCAATTGCAGTTAATAGAGCCCGATTTACCACATAACAAGTGGTATTGACTGCTTCTGCCTAGAATTTCTTTTTTAATCTCGTATTTCTCATCATCGTTCTTATTCTTTCTAATAGAGTTTTGTTCATCTACTCCGCCACTCCATTTTGTTGAGGAGTATATACCGTTGTGAACTACCTTTTGATGCCTTCTTGCTCGCAGAATTCATCAAATTCTTTACCACTATATTTGCCTCCATTATCTGAGCATAAACACTTGATCTTCTTACTAGATTCGAGTTCCTCCCCCGCTTTGTAAAATTTGAAAATTGGAAGTACATCTGCCTTCCTCTTGATAGGAAACACCCAACATCTCCTTAAATAATCATCATTGAATGATACAAAGAATTTTGCTCCTCCTAGGGACGTCACTGTTGCTTGCCATACATCAGAGTGAATCAATTCTAAAATTTCTTTGCTTCTAAATTTTGATGTGTTGAACTTCAATCGATGCTGCTTGCTCATAATGCAATGCTCACAGAAGCGTAGTGATACCTTTGTGAGACCTAGAAGTATATTCTTCTCTGTAAGTATCTTCATTCCTTGTTCAGACATATGTTTAAGCTTTTTATGTCATGTCATTGTAGATTTTTCACCTGGACTTATCACAACAACTAATGCTTCTCCTTCTTGCAAAGTTTCTCCTTTCAGTACGTACAAATTTGTAGTTATATTCTCTGCTTTTATAAATAAAAGCGCTCCTTTAATCTCCTTTATGATTTTGTTCTAAATCTCAAATCTGAAACTGAGATCATCTAGTTACCCTACAGACAATAAATATTTTTTCAGGCCCTCCACATGTCACACTTTTTGAATAGTCTGAGTTATCCCATCATACATCTTTAACTTAAATGTCGATACTAATGATCTTCAGAGCTTGATCATTACAACTGTACACAAATACCCTAGAGATAGATTCATATTGATGGAACCATTCTCTTCGAGAGGTCATATGAAAAGGAGCTGCTGAATCAAGAAGCCATACATCAACAAATCTTCTCTTGCCTCTAATAGTCGTTGTCGCTTCATAGACCATTGCATAGATTCATATTGATGGAACCATTCTCTTCGAGAGGTCATATGAAAAGGAGCTGCTGAATCAAGAAGCCATACATCAACAAATCTTCTCTTGCCTCTAATAGTCGTTGTCGCTTCATAGACCATTGGACCTCCATCATCTGAAGTATTTGCCGCATTTCTGTAAGGAATAGAATCTTTCTTATTCAGATTCCAACAATTATTTTTCAGGTGCCCTTTCTTGCCATAATTATAGCAGTTGAAATTCTTCTTACTCCTAGAATTTGATCTACCACGACTATGACTCCTACTTGGGCCACGTTTCATTGATCTTCCTCTCGTCACCGCCAAGGCCTCCGCTTGTTGCGAATTTACCAGCCTATCTTCCTTATTTTTGCGCCAACTCTCTTCTTCCAAAATAGCAGCTGAAATATTGTCGAAGACTAGAGTGTCTATATTGTTTATTAAATTGATGATGAGTTGATCATACGAATCTAGTAGACTTTGGAGTAAAAGTTTCGCACATTCACTTATCTCTATTTTGTGCCCTAATGATATGAGTTAGGAAAATAGGGTATTTAAAGTATTTAAGTGCTTTGTCACCGAAGTAGATTCTACTATGTGTAAAATGCATAGTTTCCTCTTCAGAAAAATTTTTTGGTGGACTAATTTGACCTCGTATAATTTTGTGAGGTGATCCCATATTTCATTCGCAGTCTTTTTTTTCCTCTATGCTGGATAATACTCCATTAGCTGAAGCTAGGTGAAGATTATCTACAACATTCCTATCCATCTTGTTCCACTTTTCATCTATGACTCCAGCTGGCTCACTAATGTTTTCTAGACAATTGTCTTTCCTCAAGATTGCCTTTATCTTCAACTTCCACAGTGATAAATTGCTCCTGTTGAATTTTTCAATGTTGTACTTTGCCGCCAGTACTTCTATCATAACCACTTTATAAATAGTGCCTTTGACATGGTGAATAATATTCTAACGTATCTTTTAATGTGGAAGATCCACAACTAGTGGCAACCATAAAGCATACAATAAGTAGATATACATACCCAAAGTTGGCTCTGATACAACTTGTTAGGAACAACTAGGACTTGGACAGAGCTGGGTCACAACTATATTGAAACTTAAAATATTGAAAATAAAATAGATATATATGTTACTTGGAAAACGCCTAAATTAGGATAAAAACCATGGACAAGGATAGAAGAATTTATTTCTTAAAAAAAAAGGATAGAAGAATTTTACTACTAAAAAAACTGGAGAATTACAAGGTGAAAAACTAGACCCACAAAAATACATAGAATATTTTTGTCTCTCTATTTGTGTCCTCTCTTACCTCACGTCTCACTATTGCAAGTGGTTCCTCCTCCACTGCTTCTACCTCTAGGTCCTGCATTGCTCGAAATGCGGAGGGTCAGTTTGTAGCTGTACGCGCATGCCTGCTGCTCCTCACTGCAGTGCATGTCTGAGGATCTCAGAATTCCATAAAATGAAACTCTAAAATCTTAGAATGTCTCAAATATGATATGTCAAACATATCGTGTGGAGTTGTACACAAATTCTCCATATTAACATTATAAAACACACCCAAAGCTTAAGCAATTTGAGCCATCCCAAAAAAGGAACTATGTTTATTAATAACACTCACTATTGATCAAAAAATCCTATAAGGCTTGTTAATTTTAATTTTTTGATCTGTGCACCATAAAAAGAACAATTCTTTTGCTAAACGTTTGTTGCTTTCCATTTTATTAAACAAAGTCAGACATATAAATTTGTGTAAAAGTTGATGCTCAACACTTCAGATTAAGAAATTTGGAGTATTGTATGAGTCAAAATATTCTTCACCCGTGAGAGTGTTCCAATAAGAATCGGCATCAAAATTAGCATGATCATCTATAATTTTTGCATTTGACAAGTTGAAAATTTCACACATAATAGGATAATCAAGTTTAAAGACATTACCACTTAACCTAAACCAAAATACATCAATTTTTGGGTTACGCCGGACTGTTGTGAAGAAATCTAAGGTTATAGTAAAATAAATAGGTACATCGCACCGAATAAACCTACTCCACCCTATGTTAGTAGTTAATTGCTCAAGTTGTCAGCTCACTCCTATGTTCTCAAGCAATTCAAAATCAAAATACCTGGGAGTGACTATTTGTCTATTTCTAAGGTCACAGAGACGCATACCTTATTCTTCCGAGTAAATCGGGAAGGTAAAGCGGTAAGTCGCCACTAAATTACACTTACATTCCCTGAAAACCTTACGGCGTAATTCATCAGTTGGGTTAGTTAGTCTCTGAACCATCCTCTTCCTTGGTGCCATTGTAAAAGGAAAATCTGCAAAATGAGAGAAAAAGAGTGAAGTTTGAATTTTAGAGAGAGTGATAGCAAAATTTTACCCAAATCCTTGTGTTTTTGAATGATTAATGTATGAAAAGATTAAAGCATTGTAAGAATAATGAAATAGTTGAAGGAAATACCAAGAATCTAAAGAAAAATTGAAGATTTTATAAAGTGGGAGGAGAAAAATTCGTGGCTTAGAGAGAGAAGATAAAATTTGAAAGTGGATGAAAAAAGAAAAGGAGAGGGAAACTTTAAGTTTCCCTTTGGATGGATCATGGGAATTCCCACAATTCCCACAATTGTGGGATTACTATTTAGAAACTTTCTAGAGAGCTTTCCCATGTTCATAGGAATCAATCCAATTCCCATGATCGTGGGAAAAGGTGATCATCACAATTCCAAATCTTCTTCTAAGCTCAATTTGAATTCTCCATGATCTCACAACCTACAAACACATTAAATTAATATCATCAATAAGAATTTTAAAACTAAAAAATTGAAATTTTAATAAAAACCATAAGAACATTAATCAAACTCAAATCAAACATGATCATAATTAAAGAAATTCAACTAACAAATAGACGAAGACAATCAAAGAAAAATAAACATCTGTGGGTTGCCTCCCATACAGCGCTGCTTTAACGTCTCTAGCTCGACTCTTTATGCTCATGTTGGCTCAAATAACTGGTATGGTAGCAGTGCAAAACCTGCATAATCGTTTCTTCTTATATGCATTCCTAGGGCTCTCAACACCTTCCCATCCACATTTTGGTTTAGGTTCTTTGATGTTCATCAGGGGTGATGGAGCGCGATAATTTTTCTTCCATACTTAGAATGTTAACTCTCCTTGCCTACACTTAGTATCAATTCGCTCCCATCAACATCAATAATTGAATGGGATGTAGCCAAAAATGGTTACCTAAGCACCATTGGAGTTTCCTCATCTTCTCTAATGTCCAGTATGTAGAAGTCCACCGAAAAGAAGAATTAGTCGATCCATATTTGCACATTTTTAATGATTCCTTTTGGCAAGTGCATCATTCTGTAGGATGTCTTCACCCTGGATCTCCTAAACCTTGCTTCTAATTGAATAAATAGGGCATCATTTTGATGCTAGTTCCTAAATCTACAAATGCCCTATCTATCTGAACGTTATAAATACTGCACGGAATAAAGAAATCCCCTAGGTCTTCTTTCTTTAGTGCTATCAGTGAGTTTCCTTCTGATATGTGTTCTTCAACCTCTTTTTTCACTGGTTCCTTCATTGTGAGTTTTGTTTGCAGTTGATTGGTTATATTCAACATCTCACTTAACTCACCTCTTTAGAATTCCTCATTACCCCACTTAAAGATGACTTCCGTTGGGCAAAAATCTGATGTGGAAGTCCAAGTTGAAGCTCCTTATTTGGCTCGCTTACTAGTTCACTTAAAAAGACTTCCATAGTAATTTGTTCTATTCTCTTAACTCCGTTTTGCTCGTCATTCAAACTGTCTTTTTGCTCTGTCTAAGTAATGGCCATGAGTCTTTCTTTTGGATTAATTTCAGTGTTGCTGAGTAAGTTACTCGCATTTCGAGAAGATAAAGCGTTAGCAAGATGCCCCACCTGGACCTTCACATTGTGGATGGAAATTAATTCGAAATCTACTCATATGCATCCTTTTTCCTCTTACATGCACTCTTTTCTAATTCTTCTCTTGAGTTGACAGTTTAGACCCTAACACTTCCATCATTTTGTCCATTTTTCTTTCCAATGCTTTGATCCGATGTTATTGAAATCATAGCGGTCCTTATGGTCTTTACTGGCCACTTGTATTGTTATTAATCTAAGAAAAATTTGGATGGTTTCGCCACCTTGGATTATAAGTATTAGAGTAAAGGTTATTACCTTTTTATGGCTGGCCCAGATAACTTACCTTTTTAGTACCATTGGCTCCCAATAGAAAACACTCTGCGGAGTCATAGTTGCTCTACACACCCAACTCATACTAAACTTGTATCACCTTAGTTATTGAGGAAGATGCTTCTTGTATGTTATTCAACTACTTCATAAAAGACGTGGTCTGAGCCTGCAAAGCAGTAACAGAGTCAACAGGTATCATACCTTTCTGTTCCTTCTATTCTTGTCTGCCCCTATCGCTCGACCACATGCAACTATTGCTTACCAACTCCTTTAATAGATTATGAGCTGCTTCCTCCGTCTTCCTCATTAATGAACCTTTTGACGCCGTATCGACGGTTCCTCTGGTGCTTGGATTAACTCTATTGTAGAATGTCTGAAGCAGGAACTCTCTTAACGGGTTATGATGAGGATAGCTACTCTGAAGTTCTTTAAATCTCTCCTAAGCTTCTTAGAGAGACTCCTCATTGTTTTGTTAGAAATTTGTTATCTCTTTGATAATCCTTCTCATCTTTTTCAATGGGAAATACTTGCCAAGGAATGCTTAGGCAAGTTGCTCCTAAGTCATAATTTGGCATGAATTCAATGAGTTATACCACGCTTTAGCCCAATCTTTCAATGTAAATGAAAATAGTATCAGCTTCACCACATCATCGAACATTTCGTTGAACTGAAATGTGTTGCATATCTCCAAGAAATTTACGATGGGGGCATTCAGATCCTTTTTAGATAGCCCATAGAACTACACACTATTTTGTAGGATGTTGAGTAGTGCTGGCTTTATCTCAAAATTATCTGCTTGAACCACCGGTCTCGCCACTCCTTGAAGACTAAAACCTGGCGTTATGAAATCCATCAAGGTTCTCTCCAATCCTCCTTGCTCTATTTCTTCAGCCATATCTTGTTGTGAAAAGTTAAGATGCTTTGACCTTCTTAACTCTCTTTCGTGCCTTTTGATGTCGGGAAATTCATCTTCGCTCACTTCTTTAATTCTTCGTATGCTCCTTGCTTGCATGCACCTGCAATTACACAAAAAAGTATCAAAAACTCTTAAATCAAAGTAATCTAAATTAAATAAAATTCTAAACAATCAATTCCCAATAACAGCGCCAAAAACTTGTTGATGATAAAACCTATCTACTTGTTTTATGCTCAAAAATCACAATTGAATGGGCCGTGACTTGTATCTTAAAAGAGTGGATATCGATTCCATAGGGATTGATGCCCAGACACCACTTAATTTAGATAAAAAATTATTTAAGAAATGAAATTGTTAAAAGTAAATAATCTGAAAATTAAATTAAAATTGAAAAACAATGGACAATACCAACGTGTAGAAAAATTGGAATTCAAGAATCTAAAGATTAGAGATTACTTTTTTTCCCTATTTTGTCTCCCTCCTATGTTGTTGATTGAATTGTTTCTTACCATAGATTTTTGAATGTAATAACTACCCTCTCTCAAGGTATAATTAATTGTACTTAATAGAATTTACAGGAATCAATTGGACGATCTCTCAACCTATCTAATGACTCAAAGTATTCAACTAGTTATTAAACTATCTTATAGGTGATCAATTGACTAGCTGAGATATCTCTTATAACTATTCAATTAACGTGATAATTATAAGTCTACATGTTGAAATTGTTAAAAGTAAATAATCTAAAAAATTAAATTAAAATTGAAAAACAATAGACAATACCAATGTGTAGAAAAATTGGAATTCAAGAATCTAAAGATTAGAGATTACTTTTTATCCCCTATTTTTTCTCCCTCCTATGTTATTGATTGAATTGTTTCTTACCCTAGATTTTTGAATGTAATAACTAACCTCTCTCAAGGTATAATTAATTATACCTAATATAGTTTATGGGAACCAATTGGAAGATCTCTTAACCTGTCCAATGACTTAACGTATTTAACTAGTTATTAAACTATCTTATAGGTGATCAATTGACTAGCTGAGATATCTCTTATAACTATTCAATTAACGTGATAATTATAAGTCTATAGGTCGCCAACTCTCGTTGTACAATCCTACACAAATTTATCTTACTCACTCTCTCGATTTGTTGCAAGATAATAAGTTAAATCAACAATTATCAAAGACAACTTCATTCAATTCAACAAAATAGGAGTTTTGACAAAATAGTTCAAAAGTAATCCCTAAAACTAAATCAGCTTAACATGGTCTCCATAACATCATCAACATTCAAATAAACCATTTTACAACGAATAGAAGAGGTAAAATTGACAGAAAATTGAATAACGAGACTCCTTATCTTCTTTGCTAAAATCTAGAAATTTTAGTGTTGGTGTACTATTTTGCCCAATCTTGATGATGATCCTTAACTTCAATCCTTCCTTAAGGCTCCAAAAATGTATTCTTTACTCCAAAGATGGTGTTTCTACATAAGGGTTTCGTCTTCTACTAAAATGGAGGCTTAATTATGCTTTTCTAGTTCAAAAAAATCCTAAATTTGATGAAGCCCTGCATTCATGACCGTGGGAATTTGTATGATTCCCACGATTGTGGGAATTGACCACAAATGCGCTCCTCTTTTCTTCTCCTCTTGATGTCTAGCTCAATCTCCAAGTTACTCCATCTTCTTTCCTACATAACAAATATTCAATTCTTCCCCTAAATTAACTTTAAACACAAAAGAACAACAATGAAAATCAAACTAAGCGAAACTATACAAGATGAATCTTAAATTGTAAAATCAAAAAGTATGCAAAAAAACACATGCCAATTACAGAGAAAAACATAGACTAATGCACACCTATTAGCCATGAATCAAAGGCACACCAAGATACTTCCCCAAGTTATTGGTAGAACCAATTCCAAGGATTGTACTAACGAGCCTAACACTACAAATGCCATAGGAGACAAATACATCTTCTATTTCTCCAAACTCACCTTAGAGTCCGAAGCCATACAGAATCGATCAAAAACAACCTTTATATAAAGCGCTTGGGATTCAGTTGCACATCCAAATAAATACAAGTCATTAGTAAAAGACAAGTGAGAAATACCAGGGCTACCCCCCATTTTAATAGGATTCCGAAAACCAGCTTATATTGCCTCTTGAATTAAATAACCCAACCTTTCCCAATAAAGCACAAAAGGATACTGGGAAATAGAATCGCCCTGTTGTATCCCTCGTTGGGAACAAAAGACATCTGTCTTCTTACCATTCCACAATACTGACATTTTAGAGCTTTTTACACAAAAAATAAGTAATCTCACCCATTTTGTTGAGAATCCAAAAGCAATTAAAGTCTCTTTTAAAAAGAACCATTGAACTCTATACGATTTCTCCAAGTCAATTTTGATAGACATCAAACCATTCTTACTTTTAGATTGCTTTATAGAATTAATCAATTCCTGTGCTAACAGCATATTATCTGCTGCTTGTCTTTAAGGGATATAGCTAGATTGTGTTGGTGCAATTAACTCTCTCAACAAAGGTCATATCCTATTAATCAGGACTTTTCTAATTAGCTTGTATGTCACACAGCAAAGACTAATCGACCTAAATTGCTTACCATATTAAGGGACGTTCAGTTTCGGAATCAAAGCCAAAAGCGCTGATTACTTCTAGACACAGTTGTATCCTTATAACTAAAGCAATCAGTGGTTAAGTTTGATCACTATTATAATTAAAAGAGAAATTCTCACCATTATCACATAAGGCATCCTTGTTTTAAATTAGAGCCAACCTCTCCCAAATATCCAATTGAATGAATGCATTTTTAATTTAAATGAAAAAGAAGAATCAAGATTATTTGAGAGTTAATATTATTTACGAGTTTGTATTAACTAATAGTAACATCTTAAAAGCAGGCATGGGCTTTTGTTCATGTTCTTACGACCAAAGAAAATAATCACAATCGCTAGATCTTCTCAGCATTCAAAGTTATTAATTGATGTTGGTAAAAGGTCAATGTTAAGGGAATCTTTTATGGGTTATGTAATTTATATATATATATATATATATAT
>JANQBM010000006.1:34981370-35001027 GCA_025594535.1 Erythroxylum domingense
GATTAATGCTAAAACATGATAAACCAGCTATAGATGGACATAAAATGAATATAAAAGAGTCTAAATTAAACCCTAAATATATATGAAAATATGAGTGTATCAATGCTAATGATCTTTTGATCCTTTATGGAGCAGATTCCCATTCTATTACTATGATGAAGCATGTTTTGGATATATTTGCAGGATGGTCAAGGTTAAAGCTCAACCTGGAAAAGAGTAGTCTTTTCCTCTTAGCTGATGTGAGGAAGACTTCTGAAATTCTTAGCATTACTCTCTCCCCCTTTCTGATATTTGAGAGTCCCAATCTCTTTTGATAAATTTAAATACTCTGATTGCTTGCCACTTATAAAGAGAATTAAGGTGAGAGTAAACTCCTGGCAAAATCGGTTCCTTTATTATACAGGCAGGCTCACTCTTATTATTTCTGTCCTAAGCAGCTTACATCTCTATTACGTGGCTCACATCGCATTGCCAAGGAAAGTCCTCCAGGAGGTTGATAGAATCATAAAGGCATTTCTTTGGTCAGGTGGAGCTGAACATACTAAGAATGCTAAAATTAAATGGAGTGAGGTGATAGTCACCAAGAAAGTTGGGGGGCTTGAGATAGTTTCTATATCAACCTTACAAAAGGTTCTAATGTGCAAACGACTTTGGAGGCTATACATGGACCACAATGATCTCTGGGTTAAATGGATACATGAGTTTCACTTAAAAAATATGAATTTTTGGGTAACTCCTTCGTAGATACTTATCCAGATAATGAAGCTACGTGACTTGGTATATCTATGTATTAAGCACACAATTGGTAATGGCAAAAGAACTTGGTTCTGTATGATAATTGGATGGACTTGAGTCCTCTCTATCTCAACCCTCTTGCTCTCCACTTGAGAAACCGGATTCCTATCAATAGTAAGCTTTCTTCCTCACTATTCAATGGACAATAGAGGGGTAATTTCCGGGGCTTTGTTTCCTTGGCTCTCCACCTCCCCCGTTTGGATAATGGGCGGACGAATGATTCTATCATTTGGGTGCCTGATTCTAGTGGTAAGTTCTCCAATAAATCTTGCCATCAAATTTTAACAAGAGGATTGCTTGAAGTCCCTCGGTTTTCTCTTCTTTGACATCATGTCATTCTACCCAAAGCCTCATTTATTTCATGGCTTGCAATAAAGAACAGAATCAGAACAAATAGTCAGTGGCATGGGGTTGTGGATACAACTTGTGAGTTATGTAAATTGGCTGCGGAAGATAGGGATCATCTCTTTTTTTGTTGTGGCAACTCAAAAGTTGTTTGGAGCAGGATTCTACATATGGTTACAAGTAATGTATGTCTTTATACTTGGGAGCACTCCATGGAGTGGGCTATCCAATGTTCCAAGAAGAGTATGCCAAATGTGGTACTTTATCAGGAAATTTTTACGACTACTATATATTCTCTTTGGAAGGAGCGCAACTCTCGGAGATGTTCTAACCTTGAAGTGGATAAATACCAGCTTATCGATAACATTATTAACTGGATCAGAGCCGTCTTAATAGGCAAAAATTTACAACTCTATATATCACCTGACATTAGACTACATAGATGGCATTTGTAGATTGATTTCCTACTTGTTCCTTTGTATCTTCTATGTGTTTTTTGTTGTCAAGTGCTCTCTTGAACTCATTGTAATAATGTAGTCTCTATATATAGTATTCCTTTCATTTTCCAAAAAAAAACTTGAACTTAAACTTTTTCTAGCTGGTTCAAATGTCAATTATTACAGTACGCACACAGATACGTGCAGAGGGATCGAAATAAAGATATGCAATTCTGGGTGGGGGACTGTCACTTATAACTTACCATCTAATTTTTATGCCGCTGAGACAAGCATCTACTCTCAATCAGGAGTCTGAGATACATTTTACCTAGGCAACAACATGTCAACTTATGCTATCTCTTCAAAATCTAATAACGACTACTGTACTGAATCGCAAAGTTCAAACTCTTGAATAAAAAATCATATCATCTTAAAGATAAGAAGAATCTAAGAATCAAAAGAGAAAAGATGTGAACCTGGCATGCAGTATTGTTCCTATGGTTCCCATTTGTGTAGCAATCACCTGAAAAGAATTATGAACATTAGAGGCCAACCCACAAAAAGGGAAGACGCATTCCTATGAATTTATGCAGATGGGAGCCTCAGACTCACAAAATGGTGATCATCGTAACTGCAAATGACTATATTTGTTTTGTTACCCTGTAAAAGTAAAAAGCGGCATAATTGAGGATGTTTGGAGGAGTGATTATCACAAAATACTGTATAACAGTTTCAATGCACCGTTAAAAATGAACACAACAAGAAAAAGAAAGAACGAAGATCGAATTACCTATAACAGAATCCTGTATCATATCTACCGTATAAATATATAAGCAAAGGAAGCTTAGATAACAGAACCACATCCAAGTTCAAGCAAATTGGGTGTGGCATAGCTAGGAGAGTTGACAACTATCCACTAATTACGCAGTTTCAGTCTAATTCTACACAAGTTAATTCTTAGCAAGTTAGATTTCAAACTAGGAATTTCAAGTTGAACAAAAAGACATAAAGCCAGATGCTTAAACGTTTAAGCCAATTCCGTGACTATCAATATTGAATTGTGTCCATCGATGCTTAACGGTCATCATCCACCTTAATCAACCACAGCAAAGTCAAGTACTTCCTGTTCAGCTTATGACATGTACAACTAAAATTCAAGAGAAGCATACCTAATGTCACAAAGGTCTACTTTGGATCGAACTTTTACCATAAGTCACGCCCACCTTGGTGCGGCAATCCCACTTTTGTCCACTTAAGCAAGATTCAACTTTCTCACATGAATGTTGCCGAAAAATTCCGTTATCTCTCGAACACCTTACGCTCACACAAGTGTTTAAAGTGTTTCTCTCACACACCAAATAACACAAGTTTATAACAGAGTAAAGAAAGAAACAAGAGATATATATAGCCGAAGCTACTCTTTCATCAACTCTTAACAAAATGTTAACAAAAGATACAAGTACCATCTTCTCGAAGCACTCACAAGGAACTCCCTACTTGAAGCCCTTACAATGAGAATCCCCCAAAAGCTCTCAACTGTTAAAGCTCTCTCCTCTAAGTGATTTATCTCAATGAGTGAACGACTCAATGATTGAGTATCTCTCTCTCTAATGAGCTATTTATAGGCTCCTCTAGATGACTAAGTTAGAATCCTAATATAATTCTACTAGCTAACATCACAATCTTATCCTATCTTATCCTTATCAGATTATATTAAACTAACCAATAGATGAAATCCCTATCCAATTTAGATTCTATCTAATAGGATAAAGTTACACCATATTAATAGGATAAAAGATTATCTTATCTAGGAATGATTATCCTTATCCACGAAGATCTTCTCTATACCACGAAGATCATATCTATCTTCAGATGATCCTTCCATATGATCTTTATCTCTTAAAACTGATGTTCATCTACTGTGATTTTATCTGCCACGTCATCATGTGCCACATCATCTACAGTTGTCACGTCACTACTGATGTATTTTCCAAGTCACCAAGGCCTATCCACACATAGGTCTATCAATGCACATCCATGGACAAATCTATCTTCCATGATCAAGCTCACTCATGGTGCAGTCTCGTCGCTCCATGACTAAGTACAAGTCATAATCTAAGTCAGTATAAAACCTCACATGTTTTGCATACCTTCGACCTGCCTCGCTGAAGTCAAGTGCTTATGCTCCTTTATTGGCTCGCATGCCTTCATGCACCCTTGGGCCTAGTATGACTTAATTGACCAACTCTGTGTGACCTCGCATCCGAATCTCCTGTCTCGTTGAAGATTTCCGTCAATTCGCATCTACACGTGCACACATGTATCGAATCTCGCCTACTCTCGAGATCTTTTTCAATACTTCCCGCATCCCTCGCCTACTTCATAAGTTCCTCAAGTTTGGCTCTCCAGCTCGTAAGACTTCGCCTTGTTCACTCGTCAACATGCCTTCCTTGTGCCGACCTATGTGCCAAGCATTAGCCAACACTCGCACGATCCCGCAGTCTGGACTTAGGGGTTTAACAAACCACAACCACTAGAAGAATTCGATGCGCTCGTTGAAATAATCTGTGGGCACTCCTCCACGAGCGGTTCCTTTAAAGACTCCTTCGCCGAGTGTCGAAGACTGGAGCAAGCCTTCTTTTCCTTTGGCACCTTTCCCACGTACCAACTCCTCTTTCCGTCGAGTTTGTTTTTGCATGGGTCTCCTCCACGAGGCTCATAACATTTAAATAGGCGATGTTGTTGATCGCTCCTTCCCCCGAGTCGTCTTCATCGCTCCCTCCTTTGTCCTTCTCGACTACGGAGTTCATCTACTCCTTGCCCTTCTTCCTCTTCGGGCATTATCAAGCATAATACGGCCCCTTACAGATGAAACATGCAACCTTCCCCTTCGATTGCTTCTTCTTATGTTGAGAAGATCCTCCCACCTTCTCTTTTCCTTTCTCCTTGCCATCCCGAGTTTTACCATTTTTCTTGCCCTCTCGACTGGATAGAATTGGTAGTGGCAATTGGAGATCCACCAAGGCATCTGTTGTCGCTATTGCGCTAGGGAGGTCCTTTACATTTTGCCTCCAAAGCTCCATTTGTGCCTAACTTTGCACGTAGTTATTGAAGTTGAACAACTTGTCTTACTTCGATATGTTCCACATGTCCAACATCACCAATGTAAACTTCCTCACATACTCCCTCACCGAGCCATCTTGCTTCAACCTCTTCAAAGTTTCCCTCGCAAGCCATGAAGTGTTGTTGGGTAAGAACTGGTCCGTTAGCTCCTTCTTCAGCTTGTCCCACTTATTAATGAGAGGTCTGCCAGCATTGATGTCATTAGAGATCCTCGTTCTCCACCACAGCTTGGCATCACCCACCATGTACATTGATGTGATTGACACCTTCTTCGAGTTCGTCACCTTTACCGCTATAAAGTACTGTTCCATGTCCCACATAAAATTTTTGAGCTCCTTGGCACTTTGGTTGCCATCGAAAACTTGTGGCTCTCGTACCTTCACCATAGTGCTTTCCACTCGGACAACTATCTCGTACTTTGCCATCACACGCTTGAGGACCAACAGATCATAACTCATCTCCTCACGAGCCTTCATCTGTTCCTCAAGCACTCTCATAGTTGTTTGAAACTCCCTCTCTAAAGCTGCAATACGTTCCAACAAAGGAACTACTCTCTCATCTATTGGGGCTAGAGACTCAATAATCTCCTCTATTATGGTAATCCTTTCTGTCAGATTACTTCCACCAGCCATCGCTCTAGATTGGCCTCTGATACCAGCTGTCACAAAGGTCTACTTTAGACTCAAACTTTTATCACAAGTGCAATTCTCCTTATCCGAAGAATCATGCAGTTTCTTCCAGCTGCTATTACACGATCTGAGATGTAACTTGACAACTTCGTTGCACCTCAATCATCGAAGAACTAGGTTCTTCAGCCTCATTTTCACTGAAACTAAACAACCTCTCAATTGTAGGTCTATGTAAGACATAAAAGCTAGTAATGTTAGATGTTGTATGAAGTTCAGTTGAACATTTGGAATGCTAAATTTGATAACTGAATATTAAAAGTGTTGCAGAAAAGACAACAAAAATGAGCCTTGCACATATCTCAATCACTCCAACATGATTTCCTTAAATTCTTTTTGTTTCTTTTATTTTGGCAATAGGGGAAGGAAAGGGATTTCAGTTGGGTTGTTTGAGTCTATCATATACAAAAGTCTCATCGCAAAGCAAAATGAGCATCAAATGAAAATAACAATTGGTTTAACCTAGAATCTGCCTTGACCCACTACTTACTTTCTATTCTATTTTTCTATTGCCCACCTACACTTGTCCACTGATCATGTGAAAGAGAAAATCATTGAGAATACTAGCAATAGCATCATGTTTGCACTTCAGAAAGATATTTTAACTACCAATTGACCCTTTCTTCTCAGGTTTAAAATGTTACTTTCTCTAGCATATAGCAAAATCTTGATTTCATCCAACCACCACTTTCCATTTCAGAAAACCTTTGGCTAAAACAAATTCCTTCTCTCCAAAGCATTTTTGGTTTTCGAGGTAGAGAGATGCAAGTTTTTGGTGATAATGCATCTCTTTTTAACATTAGGTGATCCTCATCAGCTAACTGGATACGCTATAACACCCTTGTTCAACCACAACAAGTTGGCTTAAAACAATTCTCCATCCATCAAGCTTTCAAGATGAACCCCAACAATTCAGATTTTAAGTTTGTATTTTAGTCAAATTTTTTGTATCAATCTATACAACAAAACTTCTTCCACCTAAAAAGTGGCCTTAAAGAACTTCAACTGATATAACTTAACACAAGCATAATGAAATTTTATTCACTTTTTCATAAGGAAGATCCATCGTTTCCCCTGACAGAAATTTGGATTAACTTGAAAATGAAATCTTGAAGATGCAGTAATATGGTTCTTACTGTATTTGGGCAAACCAAAATTGGGGATCGATAGCCCAAAAAACAACGATGTAAATCTCACCACCTCCCAAGTCTTTTCTGTTTTCAAATTCACTATTAGGTTTGTAGAAAACCATTTTAAACAGAGTAGCCTATCATTCTCATGCTTCAATCTCACCACCTCCCAAGTCTTTGTTGTTTTCAACTTCACTATTATCTTTGAAAATCTCAATTCTCACATCTCTTTTTTGCTACAACCTCTTTACCATACATTCCTTTTTCACCAACATGAACAACAACTTCATATTCATAAACATCTCACTCACGAAAAATAAAAAATGGGTGAAAAACAAGAAATCACAAAGACAACTAAACATAAAAACCAAAAAAGAGATGTGAACCAACGAAAACAAATTTTCAGTAGAATTAGAAAAATACCAAATTAAAAGTTTTCAAAAAATGACCTCGTGAAAAACTAAAAATTAGTCACTTTTTGCACCAACAATAATCCAGTTTGAAAATGCTTCGTGCAGGCCACCATTGCCATTGACGTTTTTTGCAACTTCTCAACAGTCACTCCAATTAGCGAGGTCACATGTTCTGAAGCAAGAATCCAAAAGGAAAAAAAAAAGAGGGAAGAAAGGAGTTTGGGACAACCAAATATATGTAAAAAAGATGAGTAATATGTTTCATGATGGGTTTGTCAAAGATGATAATAGAGATAAGAAGCAGGAATCAGCTAATTTTCTATCCAAGAAAATACTTTGCCAAAATATAGAGAAACGTTATTTTCTTATTTCCATAAACTGTTGTGGTTTTTTAATTTTTAGAAACAAGGAATGACAACAAATATAGACAAACATGTTTTAATGACTTGTTTCATTTTTACGAAAACGACAACAAAAAACGAAACAAAAAAACAAAGACAAACAGCTCCTTAGTTGGTTATCTATTTATCAACACAGTTAAAGACACCAAAGTTATACATTCATTTATCCATTCAACAAATTTCATTAGGTACCCATATAGATTAGTGTATCTACTACAAATCTGAAGCTTTTTATATCATATGCTTTAGAAAAATCAATTTTCTTGGTACATCCTTGGACAGATTTGTTATTGCTATAAGATTTAAAAATCTCCTATGCTAAAAATATGTTGTCACTTATGCACCTTCCATTGATAAACACACCTTGCCGTGGATTTATTAAAGCCAAGGGGTTTGGTAACTTAGGGACAAGCCACAATAGGTATTGATCATTCCCTTGAGCATACCAAGTGAATATGGGTCATCTACCTCTTTGGACTAAGTTTTCTTTGACACATTTTCTATTGTTATTGCAGGTGAATCATTCAGCTTCTTGGCTCTGAGCAGTGGAGGGAAATCTGCCCTCTCGAGGTTGCTAGCTCACAACTCAAGGGAGGGGTAAGGATTGGGTATCTATAGAGTTATTGAAGATGTTGGATGGTTAATGTCCAGTAGATGTGGGGGGAGTAGCCATTTAGTTACCTTTAACGGTAACTTCCTAGCTAGAATATCAAGCGGGATATAAGATGATATGGTGGGCTTCTTTCTTTTAGTAAAGGATCATATAGGGGTTTTAATAGTAGAGATGAAAATGGGTTAACCCATGAGTCTAAATTAAGGCATTTTTAATAAATCAACTTATGAGTCAAAGTAGGCTCAGCTTGATCTAAGACTCAAATTTTTAAAGTAAAATGATATTGTTTTATTTCGAAAAGTTAGATCTTAAGTAAGATTAAGCCTGGGCAACCGAAACCTGGATTTAATTGAAAAGAAGACGTTATTTTATACTTTTAATTTTAAAAATTATTTAAAAAGAAATTAGCAATATCGACTAATTGTTATCCCTAAGTTTTAGGGAGATGTTAGAGCATCTTCTCATCAACTTTTATATTTGATACTCATGCATAATTGGAAAGTTCGTATTTTACTTACACAATTGGTAAGTTGCCTTCCAAGTAGCTTCCTAAAGACTATACAAGGTTTCCTTCCTCTCATATGCTGGAAACAAGAAATTAGTAGCAAGGAAATTAATATGATACTCTTTTTTTATTGCAACGGGGCCCGGAATTTCAGTCTAGTTCCCCACCTCCCCAATATTGCAACGGAGCCCGGAATTTCAGGATAAACGTGAGTAGCACACGAGAAGCCTGAACTTGAGTGTAGATTGAAATGTTCTAAACGTTCTTAAAAATTATTACTTCCATTAAACCATTTATGCATATCACAGTCTCAATTTTAAAACAAAATGAAGAAATATTTTTTCGAATTCCTCTTCCTCTATATAGTATTTGATACATCATGTATCTAATAAGAATAGAGATAACAAAATTAGTCTAGGTCAAGAAATTCTAAACAACGTAATTTTATTTTCGCTCTAATCATATTATAAATTATCCAAGCTCAATATTTTGGCTCTTTGCTTCTAAGTTGTGTGTAATCACGGTTAAAATTCTCCTATGTTGTTGTCGCCAGACATGATGTACTATTAAGATGTTCAAAATTGGTTAAGCTACAATATTGACAATCAGAGTGGCGCAGCAAAAGCGTAGAGGTCCATAGAGTGCACCCTTCCTCTGACTGCTCTGTTCAATACTTTGTTTGCTTATGGCCTGTTCAACACTTTACATGTTGATGGCCACCTTTTTCAGTGGAGGATACTTTCTATGAGAAAAGAAGGAAAAAATAAAAAGCTTATATAGCCTTTACTTCAGGAAGCTACTTGGAAGGCAAGTTTGGAGTATAAATTATTTATCTATCAATCAATCATATTGCTAATGACAAATATATAACTAATCAGCTTACTCAACTAAATGGTGAAATATATAACAATCTGGTAGTTATAAAATTATACAAGTTAGTACTACCTTTTCTCGCATGAATTTAGGAAGCTTCTTGGAAAGCAACGTTGGATATATTATTTATGTATGTATGTATGTATCATACAACATTACCAAATTACTTACTAATCACAAAAATATAACTCAGCAACTTGATTTATCGAAAGAAGTAAAGTTACCAAACCAGATGCTGACATCCCACATGTAAAAGGACTGATTGTCATTGATTTATTGTCTTTTAGACTTTGAATTTGCAGGTCAAGTTGCATGTGGTTGGAAATTTCGATCAGATTGTTGGAAAAATTGGAGAGGTGGTGACCTAGACTGAAATTCCAGGCCCCATTGCAATAAAAAATGAGTGTTATATTAATTTCATTGCTAAAATCACGTCACGGTCAAGTTATGAAAGTTGGTGCCACGTTTTTCAAGGGAGGAAATTTCCTGCATATGAGAGGAAGGGTACTTGTAAAATATATCCTGCCATCTCTGGTTTCATCAAAATCTTTTAATCATACAGTTCACTAACTCAATACCCTCCGTTAATCCTAAGTTTTGAGTCCTTAGAGAAGTTTGCAAATCCTCAGCAACTATAAAATGATATAAAATGATGCCGTTAGTTACGTTTAACGGTAACTTCCTAACTAGAATATCAAGCAGGATATAAGATGATAGGGTGAGCTTCTTTTTTTAAGTAAAGGATCATATAGGGTTTTAGTAGAGACGAGAATGGGCTGGCTCGTAAGTTTAAATTAAGGTATTTTTAATAGATCGACTTATGGGTTAAATCAGGATCAGCCTAATTTAAGACTTAAAATTTTTAAATAAAATGACATCATTTTGTTTTAGAAGAGTTAAATTCCAAGTAAGTCTAGAATTAGGCAACCAAAGCTTTCACTTAATTGAAAAAAAGACATTTTATACTTTTAATTTTAAAAATTATTTAAAAAGAAATTAACGAGATCGGCACATTATCATCCCTAAATTTTAGAGAGATGTTACAGCATCTTCTCATCAACTTTTATATTTGATACTGATGCACAATTGGTAAGTTCGTAATTTACTTACATAATTGGTAAGTTCATAATTCTTTTTTCCATTTTTCTCAGCTCTCTTCTCTTACAAGTTTGGGAGAAACTCCTCTTCTCCAACATTAAATTACCTGTAAGTTGTTATAATTGGATTAGCTATTATCTATCAATTGGAAGTCTTTATCGTGATTTTGTAAAATTTTACGTTCTTCGGTATAACCCCACACATGGTTCAGCCATAAACAAGGAAATCGATACTTTTATTATTGCGAGAAAGATGTTATACTACATTACTCTTACCATTTATATAAAATCAACCAAAAAGATATTAATATAAAGCAAAAGTTCCCAACTGATATTTTAACTCTTGTCTAATTTTTAAGAATTATATTTAATTTTTAATATAAAATATTATAAAATGATTATTTGTAATACAATCATGTGGAAAAACTATTAAATTAAATTCAAAAGAATTTAGAATAAATTATGTGTGACACAATCTTATTAAATAATTAGATCTAATTTAACAAAATTAAAAAAAAGATCATACTTGATAAATATTAATACTTAATTGTTAATTTTTATATTTCTTATATTTTCAATTTTTGCTATATTTAAATCAAATTATAGAATAAGACTCGAAGCAAGATTGCAATTACAATTGTAGTTTTTTTTTTTAAAAGCACAATTGTAGTTGCATAAATGTTTAAATATTATTGTGATTTATAGTAACTACTTTATATACAATTATAATTATATTTATTTAATTTATAATTATCATAATCATAATTAAAATATGATTAGTAATTTAAAACTTTGATAAAGATCATAAACGATAATTCCATCCATCGTTATGAATCTTCTTCTACATTAATAGGTCATCAAGTGAGATGAATGATTAATGCACATCAAGGACAAGGTGTTCTGCTTACACCGTCAAATAAATGCTTACACCGTCAAATAAATAAAGGAGATATCCAGACTTGAAAAAGACATTTGTGGCTCAACTCAAAAGAGGAAACGGTCAAGAAAATAAAATATCATCGACTTTTCTGTTTTATACTTTTATTAGAGGATCATTCTTCTACACAAGTGACTTTGACTAATTCCAATCCAACTAAAAATTCTACTTTGGGCGGCTGCTCTCCATATATAGATAAGCAAATGAATGCTTCTCGTTCTCCAAAGCTTGCAATTCGTTCAAAATAGCCCCATTCTCTTTGACTGTCACAATGAAGAATTGTAATAGTTTTCTCCTACTAGTAGCAGTAGTTGTTCTTGAGGTTTTCCTACTGTTAGGACACCATAGTTGTACTGCGAACAGGAACGACTGCAATTCTTCTTGTGGAGATATATCTATTAGATTGCCATTTCGCTTGAGAACAGATCCTAAAGGTTGCGGTTACAAATTCTTTGAACTTGACTGTGAAGACAACCACAATATTACGTACGAGCCTTCTTCTGCAAAATATTACGTACGCGAAATCAATTACACAGACTTTAGCATTCGAGTTGTGGACACCGGTGTCCAAAAGGATAATTGCTCCTCACTTCTTGGCCATCCTCTAACATGGGATCAATTTGGCCCTTTGTCTCTCAAAAATTACGAGGAATTGGTTTTCGTGCGATGTTCAGTGGCATTGGATGTTATACATTATAATGCTCTATTGGATGATTATAATCATGTGCAATATGTAGATAGTTCATCTTGTGTTAATGGAACGCATTATAATTATTCTTCCTCCCATTCTTTGAAAGGAGAATATTCCTATATAATCATTGGTTTCTTTATTAGAGTATCAGAGTTGGACGATTCGTGCCGTGTAGAGAAGATGCTTCGGACGAATTCAAATGAGGAGAGTTTGTTAAGTAATAGAAACAACTTAACTTATAAAGACGTCCATGATTCGCTGCTGTTTGGCTTCCAATTGTCTTTTTATGATTTTTGCTGTGATAATTACGACATTTATAATCCTTGCAACTTTGGAGGAGACAACGAAATATGTGAAATTCGTACTCCTATATCAGGTATGTTAATCTTCTTCTCCACTTTCACTCTTTTCTTTATTTTATCTCACATGCTTTCATTAATTGGGATCGTAACTAATCTATTCTTGTGAATTCTTTTTTAAATTTCAAAATACTAAATATAAGGAAGTTCTTTTCAATAAATAATTACCATTAAAGCTTAAAGCAAAATTTAAAAAAGATGATCTATTTATATTATTTAAGAGAAAATTGAAAATTATCTTTGAAATTGACCGAATTAGGAAGAAATTGAATATTTTTTTATAAATCTTATTTGTAACTAGAATTTGATTTCTAACTAATGCCAGAAATTTACATAAAAATTAGGTATTAATTCCTTAAAATCTAAGTGCAAAAATATGTATTTTAGTTATTATAAGAAAGAGAGAAATATTATAAAAGGCTTCTAGAAATTGAAAACATATTAAAAAAGAGAAGTTATTTTTATAAAAAAAAAGGCGTTAAAATTTAACAGAAAATAAAAAGTTGAATATACATTAAATATTATCTGAATTAATTTTCGTATCAGTTTTCACTTTTTTTCTTTATTTTATTATATCTGTTTACTCACATATACTAATTGATGTATTTCGTTTCATTTTAATTTTATCAATGTTAACGAATTGAATCTGATATTTTCCACGTGCAGATGGTTTTCTGAGCTCCTTCATCCAATTTGTAGATAAGGTCATCAGGTTTTTAGCGCGTGGCTTCGTATACGCTTATAATATTGGTGAGACGTCTAAATACACACCTAAATTATTAACTTGTCCATTCAAAGTTAATGGACAATTCTCCTAAATTATTTGCCTGAATTTCCATTAATAATGTATACCTTTTCGTATTTCTTTTAAAATTACAAAATAATATTTATATTTTTTATATAATTAAAATTTAGTTTTTATAATTAGAATTTAAAATATTTTAAATTTAACCTAATATCCAAATTTATCAAAATTAATATAATATTATTTTATTTTAGTAAATATGAAACAAAAATATTTTTTTCAATTTATCCTTTCAACTTTTTTAATTTATATCTGAATATCTATTTTTGTACTAACTGATTCAGTTAATATAAACAATATATCTCAATATTAATAATTATTTAGTATAAATATTTTTGTCTATTATAATATGTACCAATTACGGTAAGAGACAAATAATACTATATTTGAATATGTTAAAAACAGTAGCTATGCTTCTCACTTAAATTATTTAATAATTCGTACATATTTTAATTAAAAATTAAACTTTAGTTTTCTTCAAATTAATAAATGAAATTTAGTTTCAACACTAAATCAATCACTCATATAATTTTTTAATACAAGTATATAACATAATAGTAAGTCGTGAATTTACAGATTCTTATACACGAGGCCCAGTAAGCATGGAAGTGGTGATCTATACCTATATGATATTTTGTTGAAGAAATTTGTATACATTTATTTTTGCTCACACTAATTAATCTTTTATCTTACCACTACAATGCAGAATATCATAAATGGTCTGACTACGACCCTGGTGAGTAGTTAGGAGTTGTATTACTTCTACTGTTAATTTGCTCACATTTCACGATATTATTCTAGTTGTTGTGTCACTTTTGTTTAATTTTTTGAAAATTGCAGGTTTATATCTACAGTATTGGATTTTCCGGCTATTTACTAACAATAGTAAGAATTTTTATTTTTATTTTTATTTTTTAAAAATACATTTTTTACATCATTAAAAATTTATAAAATTGTTATTTTAAAAACTAATACGGTTAAAATTTACTCAAAATATTATAATTTAAATTAATTAAATATATTTTTTAATATTTGTACACAGCTGTGCACTATATGCACTTTTGTTCATTTTTTAGAGTTCACGTGGTAAATTTTTTTATACAATTTCTTTCCTAAAGAAGATTGAATATAATAAAATGTTCACGTGTTTTACTTGCAACCGAATCATATAAATTTACAAATACATATTATAATAAAATGTTATGAAACGGATTTTTTTTCTTTAAGAATAAAATGGAATGTTTTGCTAACAATCTAAACTTTACGAACTACGTTAACAAATTCTTACTATTAAAATTCAAATATAAATTCAAATATAAATTTTTAATTATATTTATATTTAAAAATTCAAATAAAAATTTTCATTTAGTAATATTTAATTATAAATTGATCTCTTCTATTATGTATTATTATTTACTGGAATGCATGAGAAGAATGGGTTAGTTAAAAGAAATATGTACACTTCCGCTTCGTGTGATTTCATCTAATTTTGTTCTTCACACACTAATTAATCTTTACTCTTTCACTAATATTCAGGAACCAATTATCGATGGCAATATGATGGTGAATATTTTGGAGTTGTGTTTTTTTTCTCTTTATAATATACTTCATCTAGAAACAAAAAATGGTTAATGGGAAATGAAAACAGAAATTCTATTGATTAATCTTGGTGGTTGAAATAAAATTTAATGACATATAAAAAAAACTGATAATAGCTAGTGAAAGTAGGCAAGTCTATTGATTAGCATTTGCATCATAACAATTTAGATGTTTTCTTAATAATTTTTTCATTACTTATAAATTCCTAGAAATCATTAGACTGCTATCTTGCAAATGAGGGTTATGTAGTTTAAACTTAAGAGAGCATCAATTATAAGGACTCCTAATACAACTTTTTAAAAATTATTGATTGAACATAGATTTTAAAGGATTATAAAATCTATGTTATATATATATATATATGAATGATTGATAAGATCTTATTTGATTGATTTTTGTTTAATTTTTTTATTATTGCAGATTCAGGTCCAAGCTATTGGATTTACAATTTATGTGCAGCTATTGTCTACGTTTTTAGTAAGATAATTCATCTCTTCTAAGTCATTTAATATTTATAAAATTGTATAATGTAGTAGCATCTATTTCTTTTTATCTAAAGGTGAAATAATTTCAGTAAAAAGTTAATAACTTTATTTTTATTTTTAAATATTCAAGTAATTGCATAATCTTTTTTATATAATGTAAGTAAATATATTACAGTTATAATTAAGTAATTATTAGTTAGCATTTACATACTCATAACATTATAATTCATAAAACAAATTTTCTAGTTGAAAATTTTTAAGAATATCTAGCAGTATCAATTTTTATTATTAAATTTCATAAAATAATTTTTTTGATATGATTAAAAATAAAAAAGTTGTTAAATATAGATTATAAAATATAAAGAACAAAATTAAAGAAATATTCTTTTTTTGTAATTAAATATTCAATCTAATTTATTTCAAACTTTAGTACTTTATTTTATCTCACAATTATACGTTTATATTTTTTTGTACACAGTTGAACATCACATACTGTTATTAATCTTTGGGGGTCCATTTGTTATTGGATTTTTGATTTATAAATGGAGGAGGAGACATTTATCAATGTATGACAATATCGAAAAGTTCCTCCAAACTCAAGGGCATTTCATGCCAATTCGATATTCTTATTCTGACATCAAGAAAATAACCAAAAACTTCAAAGACAAGTTGGGTCAAGGAGGCTATGGCTCTGTATATAAAGGAAGGCTTCGAAGTGGTCGTCATGCAGCTATAAAATTGTTGGGCAATTCTAAAAGTAATGGTCAAGATTTCATTAACGAAGTTGGTACTATTGGAACAATTCACCATGTCAATGTGGTGAAACTCATTGGTTTTTGTGTTCAAGGATCAAAGCGTGCTCTTGTGTATGAGTTCATGCCTAACGGTTCTCTAGACAAGTACTTGTTTTCTCCTGAAATTAGCAATTTAATCAGTATAGAGAAGATGTATGAAATTTCTCTTGGAGTTGCTCATGACATTGAGTATCTACATAGAGGTTGTGCTATGCAGATTCTGCATTTTGACATCAAGCCTCATAACATCCTTCTTGACGAAAACTTTACTCCAAAGATTTCAGATTTTGGTATAGCCAAACTTTGTGATACAAAAAATACAATCGTCTCTCTAACAAGTGCAAGAGGAACCATTGGCTATATGGCTCCTGAATTGTGCTACAGGCATCTTGGAGGAGTCTCTTTCAAAGCCGATGTATATAGCTTTGGGATGTTGTTGATGGAAATGGCAGGGAGGAGGAAGAATTTGAATGCATTTGCAGACCACTCTAGTCAAATTTACTTTCCTGCATGGGCTTATGAACAATTTAGAAAAGGGAAGTACATAGATTTTGGAGAGGTCAATGCAACAGAAGAACAAAATAGAATAACAAAAAAGATAATTGTGGTAGCGCTTTGGTGCATACAATTGAAGCCTGATAATCGGCCTTCTATGCATAGAGTGATAGAGATGCTTGAACAAGATGTGGAAAGTTTAGAATTGCCTCCAAAGCCTCTGTTGTCATCACAAGTTGTAGAAGATGAGGATACTGAAATAGACGAGCACCCAATAGAGATAAAATATCCCGCAAGTGATTGTTCTGATTCCATCATTTTACTTGTAGATGCAGAGTAAGTAGTAATTTAGAGTATCCATCAGAAGAAAAAAAGACTGTAAGTAAATTGTTGCTACTATTATATTTAAAGCCTTAAATTCAAAAGTCGTCTAAAGTATTTAAGAATTGTAATATGACGATGTAATTGTAATCACAAATTCGTTTCTTTTGGCAATTTGTCTTAAGCAAATGATCGTCAATAAAATTCCCATGTTGACATATATTAATAATGATTGTCTTAAAATAGAAAATTTTACATTTTATAAAAATATTAATAAAAACATTTTGTTATTTCAATTTGCAAATTTTGAAAATGGATGAATTTAACAATGAGCATTACCCATCTGAGAGGCCATCCTCTGAAGGGGTTAATCATTTAACTGCTATTTCAATTCATCAGGTATCATTCTCTGTGCCGTAATGATTTATGGCTTTTTGTGTCCATCATTCTCCCATATTTTTACATTAACCTTCCATTTCTTCCATGACAGAAATGGTGGAAGCCATCCTGGATGTGGATCGAGGAATAGAGGAGACGAAGCCATCACTATTGCTCAGAGAGAGGGGTTGTTTTAGTCCTACTCGCTACTTCGTGGAAGAGGTCATCACCGGCTTCGATGAGAGTGATCTTCAACAGTCCCACCTTCGGGTACACACTATGTATTCGCTTCCTTTTCATTTCTTTTTTGAATATTTTTGTGATATTTGATCTGCAGGCGGCAGCCATGAGGACTACCAAGGAGAGAAACACCAGATTAGAGAATATGTGCTGGAGAATTTGGAATTTGGCTCGTAAGAAGAAGCAGGTCTCTTGTCTGTCCAATTTACATTACTATTTCCATGTTAATTCTTTCTCATGAATAATGAACAAAATTGGTTATAAAAGACAAAGACGCTTTGTACACACTTGAAACGAGCACCACATTCTCGTTGTGTATTATCTGCTTTTTTGTTTTTCCGTCTTCAACTTGAGTTGTTTCTATCTTCAGCTTGAAGGAGAGGAAGCTTATTGTAAAGGTAAACATAATCGAAACACGAAAGAGGACGCAGAGAGGCAACTGTTGACATGTCCGAAGACTTATCAGAAGGAGAGAAAGGAGACTTGCTGCTGAACTTTCATCTCACGCTGATGGCCTTAACTGTAGAATTCCCAGAATAAGCTCTGTTAATGTTATGAAGAATTGGTTGCTCAACACTAGGGGAAGAAACTTTACATTGTGTTGATAAGGTATGACTAGCAGTTTTTTGTTGTTTTATATATATCCTTTTGTGGAGCTCTCATCTTTTCTGTAGTTTATAGCGGTTTTAGTTCTTTATAATAAACACTCTGTGCAGTCTCCGTGGTCTGATTCGTGGTGAAAACACAGGGCAAGGATGTGTTTGAAGCGTTATATAAGAAAGATCTTGCAAAACGATTGTTATTGGGAAAAAATGCATCTATTGATGCAGAGAAATCCATGATATGGAAGGTTAAGTCCTGAAATTATTCTGAATCGCTAGCTTGCAAAATCCTCTTCTACCAATCATATTAATAGGATTATGTTTCCTATTGCAGCTGAAGACTGAGTGTGGCAGTCAGTTTACTAAAAGAACTGGTGAATACTTTTGCTGCAATATCTATTAAATCTTATCTCATCTGCACCATACTTTATACAATATGTTAGATAAGAAGAAACACTTGATGCTATATAACCAGAAATTCCTAAGATGTAAGCATCGCCAACTACAACGTCTGCATTTAAAGAAGTTTTCCATTTTGTTGTTTCTAAATCTCAGTTGTGAGAGATCAACACTACTTTGAGTTGTTAGGAAAGGAGGAGTCGGTCACGTAGCGGAAACAAAGTAACCAAAACCAATAAACCTTTTCCTGTGTGAATAATTACAACTAATACCAAAAGAAAAACAGCAGCCAACAAAATTTACTAATGCAAGAAACTAAACAGTAAGAAATAAAGAACACAGGCAATTTTTACGTGGAAAACCTCCCTCAATGTGAGAAAGGAAAAAACCACGGGACCTAGTCTAGTAAAGAAAAACTCCACTATCACCAATCAAGTTACAAAGAGTTTTTCACCTCTAGATATAACTAGAGTCACACTCAACTCAAAATATGACAATAATCATCAACAAGATGAAATAATCAAAGAGTTGAGAACAATATCACCCTTAGAATCTGACAACAACTTCGACTGAAGATCAGGGTACCTTGGAGACCTCCAAATCCAATCTCCACCGTTCAGAATGAAGAACAACGAGAGAAGAATCTTTGGTTAAAATTTTAGGTCGATCCGACAAGAAATCACCATGCGATTGAAGATTAGAAGAATACTGCTCAAAGCTTAAAAAAACAAAAAATTCTCCTATTTTTCTCTTTTCCCTCTCTTTTCTCTTTCGCTGAACCTCTCATCTCTACGGTTAAAAAACTACCCTTTTATACTTAAACTTTGGGCTCCACTTAAAAAGTGACCCAAGCCCAACATGAGTTTCTTCTTTATTGAATTGAGCTTAAGTTCTAATTACTGTGTTCAACCTTTTTCCTCATTCTGTTTCTTACGGCATATTCATTTACAAAAAACTACAATAACTTTTAGGACTTGCTCTGATTTCATGTGTTGAAATTATGGCATGATTATCGTTTGTGGTGGCTATTCTCAGGATATTGAGCTGTCGAAGGAAATAAATGAATCTTTCAAGCAATCATCTCAGGCAAGGACTAAGCTGCCTTCTCGAATTGAGATGAGCGTCCATGTCTTG
>JANQBM010000006.1:35001127-35019332 GCA_025594535.1 Erythroxylum domingense
CGTAGGGGGCCCACAATTGGGGGGGGGGGTGTCTTGGGATAGTTTCTATATCAACCTTACAAAAGGTTCTAATGTGCAAACGACTTTGGAGGCTATACACAGACCACAATGCTCTCTGGGTTAAGTGAATACATGAGTTTCAATTAAAAAACATGAACTTTTGGGTAACTCCTTGCTTTAGGGGGTTTTCTTGGATACTTATCTAGATGATGAAGCTACGTGACTTGGTATATCCATGTATTAAGCACACGATTGGTAATAGCGAACGAACTTGGTTCTGGTATGATAATCGGATGGTTTTGAGTCCTTTTTATCTCAACCCTCTTGCTCTCCACTTGAGAAACTAGATTCCTATCAATAGTAAGCTTTCTTCCTTACTATTCAATGGACAATGGAGGGGTAATTTCTGGGGCTTTGATTCCTTGGCGCTCCATCTCCCCCGTTTGGATCATGGGCGGACGAATGATTCTATCATTTGGGTGTCTGATTCTAGTGGTAAGTTCTTCAATAAATCTTGCCATCAAATTTTAGAAGAGGATTGCTTGAAGTCCCTTGGTCTTCTCTTCTTTGGCATCATGCCATTCTACTTAAAGCCTCATTTATTTTGTGGCTTGAGATAAAGAACAGACTCAGAACAAAGAGTCAATGGCATAGGTTTATGAATACAACTTGTGAGTTATGTAAATTGGCTGTAGAAGATAGGGATCATCTCTTTTTTTGTTGTGCTACTTAAAGGCTGTTTGGAGCAAGATTCTACACATGGTTATAAGTAATGTATGTCCTTGTACTTAGGAGCACTCATTGGAGTGGGCTATCTGATGCTCTAAGAAGAGTATGCCAAATATGGTACTTTATCAGGCTATTTTTAGCACTACTATACATTCCCTTTAGAAGGAGCGCAACTCCTAGAGATGTTCTAACCTTGAAATGGATAAATACCAGCTTGTTGATAACATTATTAACTGGATCAGAGTCGTCTTAATAGCCAAAAATTTACAACTCCATCTATCCCTGACATTAGACATAGATGGAATTTGTAGATTGATTTCCTACTTGTTCCTTTGTATCTTCTATGTGTTTTTGTTGTCAAGTGCTCTCTTGAACTCATTGTAATAATGCAGTCTCTATATATAGTATTTCTTTCATTTTCCAAAAAAAACTTGAGCTTAAACTTTTTCTAGATGGTTCAAATGCAATTATTACAGTACACACACAGAAATGTACAGAGGGATTGAAATAAAGGTATGCAATTCTAGGTGGGAAACTCACTTATAACCAATGTTTTAAAAACTAGACTGGACATTGAACCAGTCAAAGGAAAGGTTTAAGGTTTAGAGGTTCAATCGGTAGTGAACCACTATAAAATGGTATATAATAAATAAGAAATAAAACTTATAAGAATAAGTAAAAATAAAATATTTTATTAAAATAAAAATATACACCAATGTCTATTATTATATAATGAACTAATAATAAATAAATATGAGTCTAATATGAAACTTAAAATGACAATAAAAATCAAAATTGTATTTCTGAAGGAAGTTGTGTCTCATCATCGTCAAAAGTTCCAAATTATCTAATGCTATTTAAAGATTCATAAACTACGCTTTGATCTAAAATATTTGCATCAATTTCTTCTACTATATCAAAATAAATTACAAATTAGTAATATATGAAATTATCCTCAATTATAAACTTATAATACATTATAATTTTAACTTAAATATGATACTGACACAATAATTGTCCCAATCAAAAGTGTTATAGTATTCCAAAAATTTATGTAAGACCTGGAGAACAAAAGCATCACTTGTGTATTCCAAAATTTTTTCAAAAAAAGAGCATCACTTGCGTATTTCCTAATTCCACAAGGAGATACTATAATAAAGATTACTTACACCTGCTTAGTGTCTTTCCATGTAGCTTGAAAAAACTTAGCATTAAATGCATTTGGTCTAGGGACTTTTTCTGGGTTAAAGCAAATGTTGTCTCCTTAATCTCTTCATTTGTAACCTCCCTAATCAAAGCTTAATGTTGGTACATCTGAACATAATCTCCCTGTTAAGCCTTCAATGCCCCTAAATTATTCCACTGTTTTCTCTTTGATCAAATTTACATCTTTTATAGTATTGCCATTGTTATCTTTAATTACAATTATCCTGTTTTGATTTCTTCTATTATGGATTTTTCTGAAAAAATACTTAGAACATATCCCCCCTCTTACAACTAAAGAACTCTTGCCTTCTATCTTAAATGAGAATTGTATGCATAAACTGCTTTTATACATTTAAATAACTCAGCTTTCTCTCTTTCCTTCTTAATGGGGTTAGTTAAATTAGCTTCCAGATCTTCCCAACATTTCTTAAAAACCTTTATAGCTTCTCTCATATCCATTTTCATACAGATTTGTTCCTTGATATTCCTTTCAACCTTTCTTTAAAAAATTACAATTTCCTCATATATTGAAACAATAGGGTACCAGTAACCTCCTTCGGAATGCCTTGTCTTACTACCACAACAATTTCTAGGTGATTAAGGATTTGAAAATTTTGAATGGTGCCCTCCTTCTATACAACTCTATTTCTAAGTTTATTTCAATTGGAGAATGATTAGATAAGAGCGGACTATTGAAGGTTGCGTAGCTCTCTGGTAGTTGCTTTAACCATTCTTCATTAACCAAGGCTCTGTTCAGTTTCTTTTGTAGGAATCCTACCCTAGATTGTTTATTATTCCAAGTAAATTGTGACCCAATGAAATTTAGGTCCAAAACTCCCAAGTTGTGCTGATATTCTCCAAGTCTAACCATAGCCTGCATCTTTGAAACTCCCAATTAGCTCCACATATCGTTGTGATGCTAATATGTTTTTAAGATATGTTCATAGTAAGATGATAATGGATGTACTGGTCTGAGAGTGTCTTGTTGGACAATTTTGCCGCTAAGGGCAATTTTGTCAATTTTCTATTAAGTGGACAACATTTAATTGCATTATTTGGTTTTAAATAGATTATTGGTTAAGTTACGTAATTTGATCCAGATAAAGATAATAAAGTAGCCCAATAAATGATCTAAATCAATGGGTCAAAGTCTGGGTGGAAAATGGATCCAGATTAGTGTGGACCTAATCCATATTGGCCTTGTGATAGGGAAGCCCGATATGGAAGCTATATAAATAGGTTATGGTCTCCTGTAGTTGCTCATATCAATCACAAGCATAAGGAATCTCTGACTCGTTAAGAGAGCTCGTGTTTTGCCAAAACTATAGAAAGACCTAGCCCGCATCTCGGTGATAGATTCCCTTGAAGAAGGCGATGGATTTGAGATCATTTCAGCTTCGAAAAGCTCATTTGAAGTTTCAGAACCGAAAAATAAGTTATTTATGCATTTCTCCATTTTTTACCCTTTCGTGTTCGATCTGGGGTATGTAAATAAGGTAATGTTATGTATTACACTTTGTATCGGAGAGGTGGCATGATTGGGTGGTTAAAAACAAAGATTTTTTAGTTTTTCTCTCCATAAGTTTTTCGGAGATTTAGCTTCCATTTCTCGATTTTTTCTTGCTTTTATTGCATGAAAGTAGTGTACATATGTTTAGCCTTGAGAAACGGGTTGAAAACAATCCCAAAAAGTCCAAAAAACATCCTGAAACTTGCCGAAAATCACCTTTTCCCAGCGAGAGGCGTGGTTTGTACGTGTCGCGCACAAGTCCCTAGCGCGTCGGGTCAGACGCGTGATCAGCACACTCTAGCGCGCTGACGCGCGACTGACGTAGGGTGACGTCTATACGTTGACATCAGCACAGGAGTGTGATCGGTAGCATACGGACGTCTGCTACAGTGATTGTAAAAAAACACAAAAATTTCAGATTTCCCGTATGGGTGCCCCGGGGTGTTTTGGGTCAGTTTTCGGGTTCGGGAAATTTGTAAAGTGATTTTTTTCCATTTTTTTGGATTTATTACATTAGTAATAAATTAAAGTTTAACCCCAGAAAAAGGAATTAAGCTATTCCGGATCTGATTTCGAGTGAATTTTCATGCTTCGGACATCACATCAAGGAGATACTTTAAATTTTATATCTTAGGTCTCATATTTAGTTTCGGAATTGCATGATGGTTAATCGAAACAAGAATTAAGACATTCTGAAACCATTTTTGAGTGAATTTTCGTGAATGAACTTGCCATAAAGGAGATAGATGAGATTCTTATGCCTCGGGTGATTAGTTCGGTATCCAGAAATGCATGATAATCACTCTACTGAGATTTTTCTTTTACAAAAGTCTCAAATGAAGTTTTCGAAGAATGTCTTCAGTACGGGTGTGTGACAATGAGATTGTGCATTTAGGTTTTTGCATTTATTGAAGTTACATTGTCACATACCATATGCCCATAAAGAATGTGAGGATAATATAAAGTTATATCCTTTGTGTTAGATAGGATACTGATAAGAATGTAGTCACCAAAGTGGCCTTTCAAATTAGTATTTTGGATTGTTTTACTTACATGTTGGAGGATGTATCTGGCTTTATGTTTGGTTATTCTGCCTAAAGATGTTGGCCTTACATAACATTTTGAGATTATCATTAAGGCATTAGATGGAGAAAAGTCGTTGCTTAAACAATCTATTCACCCAAAGATGGTAGTATCGTGAGAGTTAATGGTTTGTTCTATGATTTTTTTTTACATGGAAGTCTAATTGCATATATTATGTATTCAGCCCAAAGGTATTTTATAATATGTGTAATCAGATTTTCAGGAAAGATATTGTTTAATGGCTTTCAGTATCGCTGTTGTCCTATGTTTGTGCTGATCTAATTAAAGTTACTATAGAGTCACCTTTTTAGTCAATAAAATCAGTGTCACCATTGAAACCTTGACCAGTTTCAATACAAAGAAGTAGACTGAGGATGTATTGAATGCTATGGAAATAGCTCAGGTTGATATGGCCATAAAGATACATAGGCCATCTACACCTACATCCATGAGCTCGAAAGATCATAAAACAGCCTATGAAGCCCAGGATTGGTCTACAGATTATGTCTGATGACTATTAAGAGATCTGTACCTAACCATCTACTTAGTGAACTTCCGGACACAAACATAGCATAGTAATTTCTTAGAAATATCTCCTAGAGGTACACAGTCTCATCTAGTGTTCAGACAAGTGCTTTGAATAAAGAATTATTCTCCATAAAGTATACAGAAGAAAAAGGGGAGTAATGAGTACATTTCTCTTCCTGATGTCTTCATAGTTCACCAGAGTCTGAATATATTCCCTCCAGAGTTAAGTAAGTGATGACATATTATGTACAGAATGAGAAATGAGAATTGAATGCTTGGATTCTGATTGCGTTGCTGAGGAGGAGAAACTCACTCTTGTTACTCCTACAATCTTTGATGCAACTAAAGGGAAGGCAAAGATGAAGCACACTAAGATTAAAGGTAGAAAGACTAAATCTTCTCCACATGCTGATGCTGGTCAATCCAGTGCTAGTAAAGGTCTGTATCTGCATGACATAAAAAATCTAGAAGTATAAGGCCTAAAAGGAAAGACCATTATCATCAGATAACTCCTTGGCTTATCAATTTATGAATCTGATTTGTGATGGTCGCATTAAGTACTCAGTGGCTATATAACGGAGTATCTTATCAAAGTGCTTCCACGATGTAGAGGTTCATATCCAGAATAAAGCCAAATAAAGGGAAGGAGAAGCTGATGGTTGACAACAATGAAGGAGTGGATGGAATATCTGATAGGGGATATATTTACTGAATCTTGTAGCAAGGTTCATTTAGGTTTTTACACGACACATTTTATATATGATCTTTGGATCAATTTGGGATAAAGAAGGTTAACGTTTTGTATTTAATGCTTCTATTTTACAATTGTGTGTAATACGAAACATATGGTACAACTTTCGTGTCATATGGTTTGTATAAAATGTGTCTTACCCCAAATTAGATATACGCTTCTTCGTATCTTGCTGAATAAGTCATGAAATGAAAGACCCTGATGAATGAGAAGTCATACATGATGTGGCATGAAAGTTTGGGCCACATTTTTAGAGCTAGGGTTGAGAGATTGATTAAGGAAAGCAGTCTCTTAATTCTATATTGTGATGATCTGGGAACATGTGTTGACTATTATAGGGGTAAGTTGACTAATAAGGATATTGAGGTCAACTCATACTTCTGACTTGTTGAGTCTAATACATAAGGATATCAGTAGACCTTATACAGTTGCATTATGCAATTCAAAAGTATTCTGACACTTGTTGATGATTATTACCATTACAGTTATGAGTTCTTGCTTAAAGATTGAAGGTTTAGAACCAATTGGAAAAATTCATTCAGAGTGTTAGATCTGACCGTGGAGGAGAATATCATGGCGAACATGATGTTTCAGGACTTGAAAAGGTCCGTTTGCCACATATATATAATCGGTTGGCATAATGACTTGATTCACTATGGTGTGTTGCCGAAAGGCATAATCGCACCTTAAAAGACTTGAAAAGTCAATACAGATATCCTAACCACTTTAAAGGCTATAGATTTTACTGTAGAAACGAGGGAACAGAATAGTGGAATCACTAACAGCTAAGTTTCTGAAATACGATGTTTGAAATGATGATGGGTCATGTGACCCCTTAGGATGATAACAGGATGGATACTACAGTTATTAGGAATCTGCTACTCATACAGTTAGATCCGGTAGATTTAGGTCTTTGTACCGTACCTGTACAGAAACAGGAACTCATACTTGCACACAGTGGTTCCTAAGGATACAAAATCTAATGCAGTTATAAAAATCTACCAGAGTGAGATGACCTGTTATCCCATTTGACTATATAGTCTATTAGATGAATAGGACTATGATATTAGACATATAAAGAATTTAGTTAATTTTACAGAAGTTGTTTCTGTACCCACAGCAGAATTATGGTAGGTTACAATAACTGAGGAGATGCAAGCCATGAAGCATAGTAAGGTCTGGGAGCTAGTTAATTTTGTAGCATAATTACAAACCGTCAGTTGTAAATGAAGATTAGACCGAAAGGATTTCAGGATAAATTTCAGCGGTTTATGGACTAACTCAATTGCCTGATGGTTCACTCAGGGAGAGATATTGATGTTATTTTTCTCTAGTATCCTCGTAGGATACATTTTGAGTGATTATGGTAATTGTAGCTCATGATGATGAAAAGTTACATCAGATGGTTGTCAAAACCGCTTTCCTGAATAAAGACCTTTATAAGGTAGTCTATATGGTACAACTTGAAAGATTTCAGGATCCAGATGGAATTAACATGCTTTGCGAGTTATTCAGATCAATGTATGATTTACATCAAACCTCTCGAAAGTGAAACATTACAGTTGATAGGGTTTAACCTCTTTCAGCTTCATAGAAAATAAAGTTAAAAGGATGTATGTACTATGAGGTCAGGGGGAGCAAAGTTATCTTCCTATTACTAGATGTGGGTGATATATTACTCACGTCAACTTACTTGACCATATTGAATCAGGTTAAGCAACTTTTGGTCAAGAATTTTGACATAAATGACCTTGACGTAGCATCTTTTGCCCTAGGTATTTGGATTCACCGGGACAGATCTTAATACTCATGATACTTCTCACAGAATGTATACATTGAGTATATGTTACAAAGGTTTGATACAGTTAACTATAAACCTATCGTAACACCTATCTCTCATAATGAGAGAAAATCTTTGGGACAGTGACCAAAGAATAAAGTAAATAGAGAGGTTATGGGGAATGTTCCGTATTCTAGTACGGTTGATAGCCTGATGTATGCTCTGCTATTTACTAGGCAAAACATTACATTTACTGTTTGACTGTTTGGTCAGTATCTAGTTAACCCAGATGTAGACCATTGAAGTGCAGTCAAGTGAGTGTTAAGATAATTAAAGGGAATCAAGGATTATATGTTAACATAAAGAAAAGTCAATAGACTAAACATCGTAGGGAATTCATATTCAAATTTAGCTATGTGTCTAGATGATCAAAATTTCACTTAAGGTTACAGTTTAAGGTTGCAGATGGTACAATATTGTGGAAGAGTGTTAAGTAGACACGAGTGACTTCCTTAACTATACATGCAAAGTGCATGCTATGAGGCTGCTTCACAAACTATTTATCTCATAAATTTGATTTCTGAATTGTCTGTGGTTGCTTCAATAGCTAAACTCATTCGATTGTAATATGATATCAAGCTTCTGTGTTGTTTCATAACGACATTGAATATCACAGGGTCTTAGCATTTTGAGATCACATTCTTGATCATGAAGTTGTTGACACAAAAAGGTGACATTAAAGGTTAGAGCATTTAAGGACTGAGGACTTATAAGTCGATTCTTTAACTAAAGGACTTTGCCCACTTATGTTTGGAATACTACTATATAGTATGGGTGTTTTGAAGTCCTTAGACATTGTTAGTTAAAAGATCATTATGTTTGCTCCACGTACTTTTGTACGTTTTGATTTATTATGACGGTATGATGTGTCATCCATAAAGATGATCATCGGTTATCCTCAATAATACATTTTATCATACATTGTCATAATACATATAGAAGCCTTAAGATTTGTGTTGATCTTAAGCATTTTAAAGGTCATTGGGTATATATAAAGATTGAACTTGAGCCTATGTCATTAGACACATACAGTTTTATACGGATATATCCTTAAAGCTTGACATCTCATAGGGGGATATAAGTTTTTAATCCCATAAAGGTTCTCTAATGCAGTTTAACATTCAGTTGGAGAACATAAAGGTTTTCTCTGATGTTGTTTAGCATTTAGTGAGAGAAAATAGGATTTCTATAATGCAGTTTAGCAATGCGATTTAGCCTAAAGTAAAGGTGGAGAAATTGAGACCTATAGACGAAGATGATATATATTTAGATCATAAAGGTATCATCGTAGTCCGCCACACTTCATTTTCCGATTCATGTTAGCAAGGTATTAGATATTCGTGATTGTATTGGATCTGTGTCACATATGACACATGTATTCGATACTTTTCGATATCGAAAACCTTGCAGGACAGAATGTTGGACTTCCATTATCTTTGGATCAAATGTTTTGTTTTTAAACTTAGTCGACTAATACAGTAGCGTAGCTTAACCGAGTTTTTAAACTGTTTTTAAAATTGAGTCAAAACTGCAATTAAGTATTGTCTAAGAGGGAGAATGTTGGACAATTTTGCCCCTAAGGGCGATTTTGTCATTTTCCCATTAAGTGGACAACATTTAATTGCATTATTTGGTTTTAAATAAATTATCAATTAAGTTACATAATTTGATCCAGATAAAGATAATAAAGTGGCCCAATAAATGATTTAAATCAATAGGTCGAAGTCTGGGTGAAAAATAGATCCAGATTAGTGTGAACCTGGTCCATATCGGCCTTGTGATGGGGAAGCCCAATATGGAAGCTATATAAATAGGTTATAGTCTCCTGCAATTGCTCATATCAATCACAAGCATAAGGAATCTCTGACCCGTTAAGAGAGCTTATTTTTTGAGAAAAATGTAGAAAGACCTAGCCCGTGTCTCGATGATAGATTCTCGTGAAGAAGACAGTAGATTCAGGATCATTTCGGCTTCGGAAAGCTCGTTCGAAGTTTCAGAACCAGAAAATCAGGTATTTCCACATTTCTCTGTTTGTTACCTTTTCGCGTTCGATTCGGGGTACGTAACTAAGGTAATGTTACGTATTATATGTCTTACTCACCAAAGTTATAAACTTAGGATCAAAGGCTGCCATAATTCTACCATTAGTGTGGGCTAAATGATTGATAATTATTGTCCAATTATTATATAAAAATCGGAGTCCATTTACCATGTTCTCCTGCTTTATTTTGGTCTCTTTCTTCATTGGATTCTATCACCCTAATTTCATCCTCCACCACCGTGTCACTCTCCCCATATCTCATAATTTTCACCATCTCAAGTAGCTCCTTTTCTAGTCGAAACTGCACACAATCTCTGTCAATACATATCCTCCTCACTACAACAGTATTCTCGTCTAAACTCATAGGGCTACTAATAGAACTAGCTATGTGGCTCAATCCCGCGACTGACCAACACTCCAATGGTACTTTATGTAGATTAGCCCATACTGGTAGAGTAACCAGTTTGTTTCTATCAAGAGAAATCCCAAGTCTCCATCTCTTAACTATCATAGGTTTACCATACATATGCCATGGGCCTAAATCGGTTACCTTCTGTGCCATTTCCTCAAATCTAAATCTAAATACGTAGAACTCATCTTCACTAACTAAAGTATTCACTAAACCAAATCTCTTACACGTTTGGTTGACCCATCCTTGGACCATCGAGAAAGCTGACCTTTTATCCACAAAGAAACCCACAACAGCCGCTTGCCACTTCTTTGCTCCCAACTAAAGTACTTCAGTAGTTGGTAAAATAGGCACAGAACCAAGATGTTATATATATATTGTAGCTTCCCAAGTGAAGATGGGTCATCAACCTCTTTGGACTAAGTTTGCTTTGACACATTTTCTATTGTTATTGCAAGTGAATCATTGAGCTTCTTGGCTCTTAGCAGTGGAGGGAAATATGTCTTCTCAAGGTTGCTAGCTCACAACCCAATGGAGGGGGAAGGATTAGGTATCAATAGAGTTATTGAAGATGTTGGATGGTTAATGTCCCGTAGTTTCAGGCTTGTTGTTTATGGATCCAAAGATGAATCCAGGGAAAGTGGTGTCTGAGATGTGGGAGGAGTAACTGTTTAGTTACCGCCATCTCCAACTTATTCCTTCAAAATAAAGTAAAGTTTTATCTATTTTAGAGATGCTACATTATTCTTCACTCCAATCTACAATTATATGTTTCACACTAAAAAAGGATATTTTCAACATATTCTTTTTTACCTTTCATTAATGATTATTAAAATTACTTTATAAAATTAACTCAACTTTTTTTCTGCGTATATTTTTCACAATATTATTATTGTTATATTTTTATGTTAATAAATAATAAATAATAAAATTTCAATTAAACTATAATTTGTTATTTGATAATACTAAATGAAATAATATATGAAATATATTGCACTATTTTATATCATTTAATTATAATAAATGACAATATAATTATTTGAAGTCTTCTAATATATATTTTTAAATTATTTCTTTAAAATATTTATTTATAAGTAAATAATTATAAAGTTATAAATATATAATAAAAATATTTATAAACATGAAACTAAACCTTAAAATTATTATAAAGCTACAATTACTTAAATAAACATATAATGAAAATATTGAAATATTGTTTAAATAACAAAATAAAGAATGAAAAAATTAAAAAAAATGAATGAATGAAAAAAGAAAGAAAAAAGAAGAGAGAAAAAATTGAGAGAAAAAAACGAAAAAAGGAATAGTAATGAAGATGCTGTAGCAATCCTCCAAAATGGAGGAGAAATTGCCGTTAGATTGGAGTGCATTTCTCCTCTAAAATGGTGTTTCTCCTCCATTTCAGAGTTAGGTTGGAGATGTCCTTAACGATAACTTCCTAGCTAGAATATCAAGCGGGATATAAGATGATAGGGTGGGCTTCTTTTTTATAGTAAAGGATCATAGAGGGGTTTTAGTAGAGATAACAAAGGGCTGACCCATAAGCCTAAATTTAGATATTTTTAATGAGTCGGCCCATGGGTTAAATAAGGCTCAGCTTGATTTAATGCTCAAAGTTTTTAAGTAAAATGACATCATTTTGTTTAGAAAAGTTAAACTTTGGATAAATTTAGGATAGGGCAACCGAGGCGCGTACTTAATTGAAAAAAGACGTTATTTACTTTTAATCTTTTTTTTGAAATTTTAAACTTTAATATTATAACTAGAAATTTACGAATATGTACACTCCAGTATATGGAAAAACAAAAGAAAAGAAATTCAGCTCCATGTTACACTTCTGGGGACAGAACTACACATAAAAACCTACAGCCATTAAATCCTCCATATCCTCCTTAGGTCCGGGCTTATGGTTGTTTGCATCCCTTTTGCCACCATGACTTCTCTGATTAAATTGACGATTGACTCAGTAAGTACATATTTCGGTTCTTCGTCTTGGGTTTTGATTCTCCTATTTCGCTCACGCCAAATGTAATAAATCGTCATCTGAAAAGTAGTCTTGATGAGAATATTGTTTTGTTGTCCTGCCTTAGTCAGCTGAATCATATCATTAACCACCTCCGTCCAAGGAAATGGGAATCTCGGGATCTTTAGCATATTCAAAGCACGACTCCACACCACTTTTGTATAGGGGCATTCAAAAAATAAATGATCCCAGCTTTCCGGAACTAGTTTACATAACACACATATAGGATCAAAGCTACCATACCATCTATCTTTAGTGCATAAGCGATTTTTTATAGCCAACCACAAAAAGATACAAGATTTTGGGCACAAGACCTGTCTCCATACAAGTTCATCCCACGGTACTGCTACCAAAGGTGTCCTTGCAAGATGGCGGGCCGATTTGTTGTTGAACTCTCCACTGGAGTGTGCAGTCCAAAGTATCTTGTCAGCTCTACTGCATATGGAAACTCCAGCAAGATAGGCATCTAGCACATGTGAGAATCTTATATTGGCCCTTCGTTCTCGTTCCCGAGTAATCCAGCACAATGTTGCCTCTGCTGGAATCCGATTTCGGAGAGGAAACAAGTCAGCACGTTCCCATAAAGGGCTGTATGTGGACCAATTGTCAAACCAAAACTGGACCCCTTCACCATTCCCCACCCTTACCTTCATAATAGGACTTTTAATCTTAAAAAATCATTTAAAAAATTAGCGAGATCTATCCATTGTCATCCCTAGGTTTTAGAGAGATGTTAGAGCATCTTCTCATCAACTTTTATATTTGATACTCATGCACAATTGGTAAGTTCGTATTTTACTTACACAATTGGTAAGTTCATGATTCTTTTTTTCCATTTTTCTCAGTTCTCTCCAACATTAAGTTATCGATGGTATCCACCATTGCTCATAAACTTACAGACTTCAAAACAAGTAATTAATCTAAGCCGGTTCTTTCACTTAAGAGTAGATGAAACTCAATTACCTAAAATTATGTCGAGTTCAACAGAGTCATTCTTAACGTTTTATAGGCACTGAGTAAAGTAAAAAAAGGATCCCAATAAATTAACAATATATAAATATGTAAAATTTAAAAGTATATTTTTATTATTAAAGAGACTACCTTAAGTCCTTCATTGTGACGAAATCGAAGAATCTAATGGTCGGGTTGCATTAATTCTTAACATTAAGATTTAGAGAACAACTCAAAAAATGAAAATCAAATGAAAAAATATGTAAAGAAAAAAAGCAAGCTAAGAGGATTTGCCTCATTTTGCTCTTTATGAGTATCAAAAGTAAGTTCGGACCCTATTTTGTCTCATTTTGCTATTTATAAAGGTGAAAAGTAGGCTATATTTTGCCTTATTTTATTCTTTATGAGAGTCAAGAGTAAGTCCTATTTTATTTTTTATGATAGTGCGCTCCAGATAGATGCCCTTTTTACCATGTTAAATTTAAATTTAACATTTGTCCATTTCAATTTCAATATTTGAAACATAAGATATCTTAAATTTTTAATTTTTATTTTAATATTCCATCATAATGAACAGGGAAAGCTTTCCTATAAACTATTGGATTCACTATTGTATGTGCTTGATTGTCATAATTTCTACAGATGACTTTGACTTATATTTATAAAGTTAATTACCTGTAACTTGTTATAATTTGAGTAGCTATTATCTATCAATTGGAAGTCTTTATCGTGATTTTGTAAAGTTTTACGTCTCTCAGTATACCTCCACACATGGTTCAGCCATAAACAAGAAAATCGATACTTTTATTATTGCGGGAAAAATGTTATAATACATTACTCTTACCATTTATATAAAATCAACCAAAATGATATTAATATAAAACAAAAGTTTTCAACTTATATTTTAACTCTGGTCTAATTTTTAAGAATTATATTTAATATTTAATATTAAAGTATTATAAAATGATTATTTGTCAAGCAATAATGAGGAAAAATTATTAAATTAAATTAAATTAAATTCAAAAGAATTTAGAATAAATTATGTGTGATACAATCTTATTAAATAATTAGATCTAATTTAACAAAGTAAGTTTGGTTGAATTATTGAACCACTTTTTACAACTGGAAAAAGGATTATTGTAATTTATAAACCAAATATTTTCTTTAATTTTTTAATTATCTCTTCTGTCACAATTTGTTAATTAAAAATTAACTAATGATAGTGTTTCATATTATACAACTTGAAAAATAAACATTTTCTATTATTACTAGTAGAGTACATTATCAGACAAATAATTTGAAATTTTATACCTAAAATAGATAAATTTTATATTAAAAAGAGAAACGTACTTTTATTATGTAAAGTTCTTTAACTAAAGCTTCAAGGTACCTTTATCCAATCAAGGGATGATATTTTTAAAAAACTTTACTTTGTTTATTATTCAAATTTTAAAAATATTTGAAATTTTTATTTAAAACTCATAAAATTTTGGTTATTAGAGAATAATGTGGTGGATTTTTATATTAAATTTTAATAAAGTTTAACTCCTAATTGAAAATAAATGATTTCAAAGTTAATTTAAAATTTCCTAAAATAACAATAATGTGTGATTTTATTGGGGCATGCAGGTCATATTTTTGTCTTGCTTATGGTTGTCTTTTAGATTTTGTAAGATTAATGATTATTAGATTTTAATAAAGTTTACTCCTAATTTTATAATTTCAAATTATAAGATTAACGATTATTTTGGTGCTATAACTTGTAAAACTCTTTATTTATGTTTTATACCTTTTTTATAAATTACGAATCAAACTTTGCTAAAAAAAATTATAAATTTTTAGAACATAACATCCAATTAATTACTAAAATAAAAGATGGATATTTCTGATGGTAACTTACTTTGTAAAAAGTGGTTCAATAATTCATCAACCAAACTTTATTTTGTAAAAAGCAGTTCAATAGTTCATTAACCAAACTTACTTTAAATAAGGGACCTTTACTTTGTAAAAAGTGGTTCAATAATTCATCAACCAAACTTTACTTTGTAAAAAGTGGTTCAATAATTCATTAACCAAACTTACTTTGTATAAAGGGACCTTTACTTTATAAAAAAATGATTCAATAATTCATTAACCAAACTTACTTTGTGTAAAGGGACCTTTACTTTATAAAAAGTGGTTCAATAATTCATCAACTAAACTTTACTTTGTAAAAAGTGGTTCAATAATTTATTAACCAAACTTACTTCGAATAAAGGGACCTTTACTTTGTAAAAAGTGGTTCAATAATTCATCAACCAAACTTTACTTTGTAAAAAGTGGTTAAATAATTCATTAACCAAACTTATTTTGTATAAAGAAACCTTTACTTTGTAAAAAGTGGTTCAATAATTCATCAACTAAACTTTACTTTGTAAAAAGTAGTTAAATAATTCATTAACCAAACTTATTTTGTATAAAGGGACCTTTACTTTGTAAAAAGTGGTTCAATAATTCATCAACTAAACTTTACTTTGTAAAAAGTGGTTCAATAATTCATTAACCAAACTTACTTTATATAAAGGGACCTTTACTTTGTAAAAAGTAGTTCAATAATTAATCAACCAAACTTACTTTGTATAAAGGCACCTTGAAGTTTTAGTTAGAGAACTTTACGTAATAAAAGTACAAAAAACGTTTCTCTTTTTAATATAAATTTTATCTATTTTAAATATAAATTTCAAATTATCTGTTTAATAATATACTCTAATAGTAATAATAGATAATGTTTATTTTTCAAGTTCTATAATATGAAACACTATCATTAGTTAATTTTTAGCAAATTGTGACAGAAGAGATAATAAAAAAATTAAAGAAAATAGTTAGTTTACAAATTACAATCCATTTTCCAGCTGTAAAAAGTTTTTCAATAATTCATCAACCAAACTTACTTTGTTAGCATAAGAAATATCCATCTTTTAGGAGAAGCGACGTCCAACTTTATCTCGTCAAGTCCATGTCCAACTTTATCTCGTCCCTCTCCTCTAGTAAATGAGTCGCTGAAAGAGAGGTTGACTGGAGTCAACTTTTCTTTCCAGGCGGCATTCAGTTTCTACATTAGGCCTGTGAGTGTCCTCTAGAAATATGCATATGCATATGCTTCTCCTTTCCTAAAGATTGAAACTCAGTCCCAGTTTCTTGATTGTCTCGACGAGTAATTATAATAGCCTTCTCTTACTAACAATTCATTCAAATAGCCCCATTATCTTAGACTGTCCCATTGAATAATTGTCGTAGGTATCTCCTACTAGTAGTAGTCGTTGTTCTTGAGGTCTTCGGACACCATAGTTGTAGCGCGAACAAGAACTGTAATTCTTCTTGTGGAGATATATCTATTAGATTGCCGTTTCGCTTGAGAACAGATCCTGAAGGTTGCGGTTTCAAATCCTTTGAACTTGACTGTGAAGACAACCACAAAACAGTGCTGTACTTGTCTTCTTATGCAAAATATTACGTACGTCAAATCAATTACACAGGCTTTAGCATTCGATTTGTGGACACCGGTATCCAAAAGGATAACTGCTCCTTGCTTCCTCGCTATCCTCTAACAATAGGCTCTTTGAATATGTCTGAATTGTCTTCCATATATTATGAGGAGTTGTTTTTCGTGCGATGTGTGAATCCAGTGGCACAGGATGTTAGATATCCCAGTGATCTATTGAATTATTATGAATATTCTTGGCAGAACGCGTTTAAGTATATAAACATTTCATCTTGCAATTATTCTACTTCTCACCCCTTAAAAAATGAATATTCTTATGTGGTCGTCAGTTACAATGGTATTAGAGTATCAGATTTGGAGGATTCATGTCGTGTAGAGAAGATGATGCTTCTGGCGGTGTCAGAGTTGGAGACTTTGTTAAGTTATAGAAACAACTTGACTTATAAAGACGTCCATGATTCTCTGCTGTTTGGCTTCCAATTCTCTTTTCATAGTTTTTGCTGCTATAATTACGACATTTATAATCCTTGCAACTTAACACAAAGTTGTTATGCTACAGGTATGTTAATCCTCTTCTCCACTTTCACTCTTTTCTTTATTTTATCTTACATGCTTATCATTACTTCAAATTGTAGCTATTACTATTCTTGTGAATTCTGCCTGAAATTTCAAATTACTAAATATAAGGAGTTCTTTTTTTGAATAATTATCATTTAAAAAATTTAAAAAGATGATCTATTTATAATATTATTTAAGAGCAAAATGATTGAAATAGGAAGAAACTGAATTTTTTTTCCTAAATCCTATTTATAATTAGAATCTAATTTCTAAAAGCATATATATATTAGTTATTATAAGAAAGAGAGAAATATTATAAAAGACTTCTAGAAATTGAAGACGTATTAAAAAAAGAAAAGTTATATATTCTTATAAAAAAAGTGTTATAAAATCTAACAGAAAACAAAAAGTTGAATATACATTAAATATTATCTGAATTAATTCTCGTATCAGTTTTCACTGTTTTCTTTATTTTATCATATCTGTTTACGCATATATACTAATTGTAATCACAAAGTTGTTTCTTTTGGCAATTTGTCTCATGCAAATGATATCAATAAAATTCCTGTGTTGACATTTGTTATATTTGACTATTTGCAAGATTAATAATGATTATCTTAAAATAGAAAATTTTACATTTTATAAAAATATTAGTAAAAACATTTTGTTATTTCAATTTGCAAATTTTGAAAATGGATGAATTTAACAATGCTGGGTATCCATATGAGAGGCCATCCTCTGAAGGGGTTAATCCTTCAACTGCTATTTCAATTCATCAAGTATCATTCTCTGTGCCATAATGATTTATGGCTTTTTGTGTCAATCATTGAGGACTTTGCAGTCGCTGGCATGTGGCAAAGTTCGTGTCCTGCAAAAGGTTGGCGGAGGTCATTTGAGACTTGGACATTTGTGTGTTTTGAATTATTATTCCTATAAACAATTAAGCCATTAAATCTTTTCATCTGAAAATTAAAAGTTTGTGATACTAAGGAAAAGAAATTTATCTTGATGTAAAATCTTTACTTTGTTTCTACTTAATAATTTGTTTCCAAGTTACAATGGAGACACACAATACTT
>JANQBM010000006.1:35056222-35067620 GCA_025594535.1 Erythroxylum domingense
TGTCGGGAAAACGTAGTGCACCTAAGTGCTTGGACAAGCATCTTCTGGGGAGCTTTTGGTCCATATATCATTGAGTATATATATATATATTCTGTTACATAATAAAAATGATGTCATCTTCTTTTGTCTATACATAAGGTATAATTTCCTATGTATCAATCCCTTTCGCCAAAATTATATTACATTAACGAAATGGTTGAATCCTGTGTCGGGAAAACGTAGTGCACCTAAGTGCTTGGACAAGCATCTTCTGGGGAGCTTTTGGTCCATATATCATTGAGTACAGCATCAAGCCCCCGTTCCATCTCCTTTCTTATGTTTTCATTGAATAACTCAATTCAATCAGTGAAGATATACAGTACATGTTCTTAGTGGAAGCCGAACTGAACACCAACCAACGGTGGGCAGGTGAAGCTTTGTTTCAAAAGTCAGGAATGGTCTCAATTACCACTCACGAAATGTTTATTCTGTTGTGTAGGCCATGTCGTCCATGAATACGAGCAGAGAAAACGGAACACTCGTGACAATAATGTTAGATCTGGTAATTTAGAAGGTGAATGGGATTCTCTTTTATTCTCATCCAATATTAATTTATGATTAAAAATATAGTGACTTACGGTTGTGTTATGGTTGACAAATGTGAGCACTAACTCTAATTCTGAGCTGAGTGGTCCCTTTTGAACAATATTCGTTTTAGTTTTTTATCTTTTCCTTTTTGCCTGATTGACACAACTCAGAAGTCAGCAATAAATTGGATGGATCAAAACCTTTACACATAAATACTGACATTTTAACCTTATTTTCCTTACAGTTTCATTTTAGGGAATACATTTAACCATGAGCCTAAAATCTTTATGAAAAAGATGATAATACCTTTGACTCTATTTTTCTGTACATAAGATTTATTTTTAAGAAACTTCTTGTTAAAATTTGTATCTGAATACCTTATAAAAAGATGAAGTATCAGGCTTGAAATTTGAAGGTATGTACTTTATGTTATGTTTATTAGATAAGGTTATTCAAAATTAGCAAATAGGTATAAGTACTTTTTTGTCAATTTCTAATTAGTTTTCTACCTATCAGGAACTAAGGAGGATCTTAAATCTGATATGATATATTTTCTCCGCGGTAGTGTGATTTTGACCTGCAAAACTTGTTGGTACCACGCACTTTCCACGGTCACTGCATTCCAGGTGTGTTAGTGGTCATTTCTGTGGTTTGAAGCTCATATCTCTCTATCTCTTCCTTCGTCTAACCATACACCTTGCCTCCTGGTCACTTGTTTTTCATTTTTTTATATGTTGGTTCTTTCGTTGACAATTTGGCTTCCACCATAGTTGCCACTGTCAGTCGTAATCGTTAACTCTTAATGGAGTCTAGAGTCTAGACTTTCCTTTCCGGGCTCAGAGAAGGAGAAACCAAATTATTCTTTTCCCGTAATTCCGTTCTTGCCAAGAAAAACTCTATAAAAATCTTGTTTTTGAGCAATAATGCGCAAAATAATTTTTTCCAATCTTTTCGGCTCAAGTAAAGCCACTCATGTTAATGCAAGTATTCTCTCAAACTTTAACTCCCTCAACTTGACTCTTCATTTTATAAGAGGTTCATCAAACTGATTTTAGATTAGGAAATCCGCGGTACTCTTTTTAGGGGGAGATTTAACAATTGTTTTTCATTATTTCAATCGTTTTAAGAAACTTTAGCAAGCTCTTCATCTTGAAGATTTATAATTTGAACTACTCATATTATTATCAAAAACAATTTCTCTATTAATTAAGAGCAAGATTGCGTAGTTCTTGATATCTCTGGACTTTACATTCTAACAAAATTCTTACTAGAACGTTGTTATTATTGCTGCTGTTGTTGTATAATTATTCATATCAATCCAAGTGTGCATTCAACTTTTTGCTTTCCCTTAATTTTAGTTTTTTAAAAAGAAGAAATAATTTCATTCACAAGCCCTAAAGGGCAGCCAAACAATTATTACATCGCATAGTTGTTAAAGAGACAAAAAGTAATAAGGATGCAATAAAATTAGCATTAGACGTTAAGAAATGATACTACTCAGAGATAACAACTATTCAATCTAAGTTTCATTTACTTATGAGAGAGGAGTTCAATTTTTGTGTATGGTTATGAGCTACCATAATTTCCCTGATCCAACAGCTCACTCCGTAGGCAAGAGCATATTTGTTAGATTTAGAATTCTTAAAAATCCTTGAGTTTCTTTCCTTCCACATGGAGTATACAGTGTAGTTGAGACAAAAGCTTAAGCATATATGATCTTTCCCCATTCTTTTATATTGGTTATCATCCCAAACTAGGATTCATTCTAGTTATTGTCAAGACAATCCAAGTTCAAGTAGTGAAGCATTCTCACTTAAATGGATGAAGAGTAGTCATATTGAAAGAAAAGATGAGAAGTAGCTTTAGGTAAAGATATCAAACTTGATCAGTTGAAATCTTAAGTCTGTCTTTTGTTTTCAATCTACCTCTTGTAGCTAATCATGTGGTGAAGGAGGCTTTGGGCATCAATGATCCTTTCCAAACAATGTTATACCAAGGGGCAGAAGGAGGATAAGGTCTAATAGCTTTTAAACATGAGGAATTGGAAAATTGCTCATTACTTATGGAGTTCCAAATAACTATATCCTTCACAAGGTGGTTCAGTAAATAGGTTGAAAGATAAGAAAGCAATCTGCCTATACCTCTTTCAATGGCTAGCTAAGAACACTGATTAATAATTTTAGAGACTCTAGCATGAGCTAAAATTCTAGCTACAAAGGATGAAATTTCACTCCCTGTGGATAGAGGACTAAAAGGGGACTAATTATCAAACCAAACCCACGTGTCCTCTCCACTTCCAATGTATATTTTGAGAAGAGAAATAAATGATTTGTCTTTTCCTTAGCATGAGGATAAAAGGCTAAGAATGCTTTTTCTTTTCCTTTAAATGTCAAAAGTTGGATCCTTTCAAGTAGAATTCATTAGTCCACTTAATGCAAAGTGATTCCATGTAATTGAAGAGTTTCCATATCACTAGAACTATTTTTATCAAGTTAACAGTGACAAATCTTAGGCCCCTTTCATGCTTTTTCTAGCATAAATAATCCATTTAACTTTGGAGCCTTTAGGATTATTAGATTTACCGGTCCAAAGAAACTTTCTCATACATTTCGCCATCTCCTTATTAGTCTTCTGTGAAAGGAATAGATGTGAGTTTTAATGAGTATCAAGGTTTGTTAAAGCTAATACAATGAGATGAATCCCATTAGTGTGAAAAAGTGCTCTATTATGCCAGTCATTGATTTTCCTTTTGAAATTCTCCAATAAAGGGAGGCAATCAGTGAACTTAAACTTCTTTGATGAAATAGGGACTCCGAAATTTTTAAAAGGCAAGCTACTACCATTCAATCTATATATACCCTTAACCTTTTAACAATAGTAACATCAGAGGATAAGTAAATTTTACTTTTTCGTAAGTCGACACTAAGGCTAGATATTTTGCAGAATTCCTAAAGAGATTCTTGAAGAATAGATATGGAAGTGTAATAAGCCCCAAAAAAAGCATAAGGAAATCTACAAAACTAAGATGAGTGAGCTAAAAATCCTTACATTTGTGGTGAGATCTAAACTCCGAATTATTATATATATTATATACTATGATTTTGTTGAGAATCTCCATGGAAATTGCAAACAAGTATGCTAACATTGGGTCACCTTGTCTTATCCCATTAGAGCCATTGCTTGGGACATAATTAATGAGTACTTCGTAACAACAATTAGAGATACAAACTTTAATCCATTGAAAGAATTTCATAGGGAAATTAAACCATTCCAAACTACACAGTAGAAGATTCCAATTTAAGTTGACAAAAGCCTTGAAGTTGGAGAAGTCCAGTTCGATTACACAGTTGTTGATGTGTTTGTTAGCATTGTAGTCCTTCATGAGCTCTTGAACTAGTAAAATATTGTCAGCGATACTTAAGCTAGAAATGAAAGCACGTTAAGATTTGTGTATATGTTGAAATGGACCTTTAATCTGTTGGCTAACAATTTGGAAAACACTTGGTAAATAGTATTACAGTAGGAAATGGGATGAAAATCATTGATAAAAATACCATTGGGACTCTTAGGAATCATACAAATAAAGGTAGGATTGATTTCCTTTAGAAGCTTCCTAAAACTCAGAAATTCCTGAATCACTTTAATCAGCTACATACCAGTGATCTACCAAGTAGATTGGAAGAAGTAAACATTAAAACCATCAAGGACTGGAGACTTACTAAGATTAAGACTAAAGAGAACATTCATGATTTCCTGAGAAGAAGCAAGCATTTAAATCCACTGTAGAGAGTCCTGAGGCAAAGAGGGACCAATTAGATCAATAAGATCTTAAATATTGCACCTCCCAGTTGGCCTAGAGTCAAGCATATTAGAGTACAAATCAATAGCTAAATTCTCAATCGAAGAGTTATCAAAAATCCGTAGAACATTCTCATCCAGCAGGGAATGAATTCTATTATTGTTTCTTCTTGCCAAGACATAAATATGAAAGAATTTAGTGTTAAGGTCACCAAATCTAAGCCAAGTCACTTTTGTCTTTTACAGAAGACGAGAATTGTGTTCAAGAAGTGCTCTTTTGTAATTCTCCATATTATTGATTTCTGTAGCTTTTAAAATAAGGTTATTAAGATGGAGATAACATGTTTCTTGAGCATTGATAAACTATATCTTAGCTTATTACAGCTAAGTTGAAATATTAGGACCACCAAGCTTCACAAATGCCTTTAGTTTATTCCTTAGGAATTGGAGCTTTCTCATGAATTTAAATGCTTTACAACCATGAATCTAGCTATCCCAGACTCCACCAACTAACTCCATAAAACCCTCCTTAGAGGATAGAAAATTGACAAATATAAAAGGAATTTTATGAGGAATTGTGGACAAAGATTCTAAACAATTCGTTTATATTTTTGTTTTTATTATATCTTATTGTTTTTTAAAAAATACTTTTGTGATTTTTAGTTTTTATTTTTGTAAAAAATAAAAATATGTTCAATTTATATTTATAAAAAAATTAGAAATTAAAATTTTTAAAAATTAAAAAAATTATATATATATATATCTTATAATACGTTATAATTCGCGAGTCCTTTCTTTTTTTTTTTTACTTTGATCAGTAAGAGCCCTTTTCCTACTTCTTAAATGAAGAGAGTTAAATTAAAATGTTGTTTACAAACTTTAGAAAATGACAATTTTTATTCAAAATTTAGTAAGTTATTATGATTAATGTTGAAAAATTTGATAGATATCTTATAGGGCTTAGAATAGACACCTTTTGAGCTATGAGCAATTCATTCCCTAAATGATTCTTTTAAGAGCTAGTAGACTTAGATCTAAAGGTTTTACATAGATAAATGAAAGTGGCTTACAATCCAGAAAGAGAATTTTAAACTAAAAAATCATTTGGTTACAATGTATGAGACTACCTGAATGAATTCTCTGTTGTTGGTTCCATATCTCAAAGAGAAAATGTTCAACATATTGATGGTTCAAGTATTCACTGATGTCAAACTTTGACCTTATCCCTACATTGACAAATCATATTTTCAAAATTTACTTCTCAAATTCCAAGTAGTGTTACTAGAATGGTCATTTGGAATTCTTGAGATCTAACTTCCTTAGCTGTTGACTGATATCTTCTTGAAGAAATGGAAAGCAAAGAGAGAATGTTAAAGAGAATTATGTATTTCGGTATGATTACCTATGAATATTATAAGGCATTTATACATGTTGGATAAGTCTAAATAAGGAAGGAAATTTAATATCATGTGATTACACACATGATTTTAAGCTAAATTAAAGTCTAGAGATATATAAAACATATATGTTAACACTCCACCCTCAAACTTAAGATGTCATGAAAGATGAGAACTTGAGTTTGGAAACGAGATCTACAAAGCGTTAAGGTGGATTGATTTTATGAATATGTTCATAGTGTGAGAATGTGATGGTATAGGAACAAATTGTACAGTACCTTAGAGAATATGATGTAGAATAAGATGATAATTGATATCAATGTGTTTAGTAATTTCGTGAAAGACATCATTATGAGCAATTTGCAAGGCATTATGGTTGTCATGGTAGAGGGGAAATGCAAACGAGAAAGATACACCATATCTTGGAGTAACCATCATAACCAGAGGAGTTCAAAAATAGTATCAGTAAGAGCTCTATATTCGGTTTCTATACTAGATTAGAAGACAATTATTTGTTTCTTGCTACACCATAAAATGAGAGATGTCCCCAAAAAGTAACAATAACCAGTGGTGGATCGATGATCCGTTAGACCTCTAGTCCAATCAACATTAGAGTAGGCTTGTAGCTCTAGTGCGGACGAGTAAAAAAAATGAAGACCATGAAATAAAGTACCTCCAACATACCTTAATATACAAAGAATAGTAGAGAAGTGAGTGATATAAGGTGCTAACATGAATTGAATCATAATGTGAATAACATGGGTAATATCTAGGAAAGAGATTGTGAGATAGATAAGGTTGTTAAATAATTGATGATATAACTTACCATCACTATATAGGTTCCCATCAATAACAGAAAGGTAATTGTTGGAGTTAAGTGGAGTGCTACCTATTTGAGTATCAATGATATCGGTCTGAGAGATGAGTTACATAGCATACTTATCTTGTGATAGATAGTATCGAGATTCATCAGACGATACCTTAAGACCCAAAAAATAGCTTAGGTTACCCAAGTCTTTCATCTCAAGTTGCTGATAGAGAAAGGACTTAAGAACATTAATACCCTGTATATCATCATTAGTGATTATTATATCATCTGTATATAGAAGAAAAGGAGTGTACACTTAATATGTTTTACAAAGAAATAGGGCATAATCATGGGAACTAGATTAGAGTAGAAAATGGCCAATAATGGAACTAAATTTTGTAAATTAGGATTGACGAGCTTATTTTAATCCATATAAGGCTTTATAAAGATGACAGACCTTTTTAGGGGGATGATTATACCCTAAGGAGGTTGCATGCACTTCTTTTGTCAGATCGACATTGAAAAAAGCAATTTTGACATCCATTTAGTATAACTGCCACTTTTTGCTAGTTGTAACAACAATGAGATTGTGCCTAAAGGTTAATTAGGATAACAAAGGTTTCCTTATAATCAATTTCATATTCTTGAGTGAATCATTTTACCAACAAAGCAGACTTTTTATCTTTCTACTGATCCATCCGCTTGACTCTTAATTTTATAGACCTATTTGCAACTCACAACTGACTTAACCAAAGGTAAGTTAGTTAATTCCTTGGTATTTATATAAGTAAGTTACTTGCCTATAGTTGTTTTGCTATTGCTTGCTATCATAAAGGTTCAAAACTAGCCTCCTAATAAGTGTAAACTTCATATAGAGAGACAATAGTGGAATAAACATAAAAATTATAAAGACGGATAAAAGGTTGACTTGTATGGTTAGTACAACAAAGCATTGTTAGTAGAAGGAGAGGTTTTAATAAGGGATGGTCATTTGGAGGATTTGGTGAAACTATAATTGGAGGGAATACCATAGGATCAGGTGTAGGTAGAGGCAAGCTAGATGGGCTACTGAAAGAACCTGAAAGAGAAATATCAGAAAAAGAGATATGGTAGGATTATAAAAGAATTAACGAGAGGTTATTGACTCGAAACTGTGAACGAGTTAAAACATCATATATCCCAAAAGGTTACTGATGAGATGAAATCTCTACGAAAAATGATCCTAACCTCAATACCCTTTAAGATTATTCTTTATCCTAAGAAACAACATAGTCATTTTTAAAGTTCTAATTTGAAAAAAAGTATTACTAAAAATTTGAGAGTTTGATAATTAGGTGTATGATTAAACTGATGTTCGTAAGAAGAGATGTTACCTATGATAGGAGAAAGGATCTGATTTATAGTACATTAGAAAGAGTTGCTTCTAGCCAGAAGGTTATATATAGGAGAAAAGAGAGCTCGAACAATATTAAGAAATTGGTTGTGCTTTTGTTATGCTTGACCATTTTGTTAAGAGGTGTCTGGATAAGATCTTTAGATATTAGTACCTTGTTGAATAAGAAATTGGGAGAAATTTGTTTCATTGTATTCCATGACATTATCAATACGAAGTATTTTAATTTTGCAAGAAAATGGAGTCTGAGTCATATTAACAAGATGAGAGTAAATAGCAAATAATTTAGAGCTATGACGCAAGGGATAGATCTATGTTCAGCAGTAAAGATCACATAATATATGAAACTAACATTAATATTAGAATTTGAATTGCAAAATTTTACAATTCTAGAACACTTTTGAATTGCTCTCATAAAGAAACTATAAGACAACAAAAGTAACATTATAAACAAAATAAAGTAATAATTAATTTTCAACAAGTAACCAAAATGAAAAAATATATACCTAGATAAAGTTTGCCTCTTTAATTAATGGCAATAGGCACCTTAAAATTAACAGAAACATCCTTATGAACCTTCATTTATGAGCTTAGGAGATCTTACATTATCTTTTGAGCAACAAGTATTGTAATATTTAATAGCATTTCCCAATTAACTTCAGGTTTCTTTGTAAAACTTGGTATAAAATAGATACTAAGATTTAAAAGTGCCCTAAATGTAGAGAACAAAAAGTAAAGTTGTCTTTCTCATCTCTCAGCGATGATTGTAAGATAAGGTACGTATAAAGAAAGCATATTTTTAAATTTGCCTTGATTGCTTTCTTCGCCCTCTCCACGGTATCATAAAAATAACTCATTATTGCCTTCTCATCACCATTATCCATATGAAATACCCTCACCAAAGGCTTACAAACTTGAATGAAAATTGACATTAAGACTAAAATTTATGATTTTTAAGTGTAATTATAAAATCCTCTAAACTATCATTAGACCTAGCATGCAAAAATGTAACTCACTTATTACTTATAAAAATTTGCCTTTACTCCTTCTTGATCAAACCAAAACACTGAAGTGATAGGAATCTTATAGCAACAAGACAACACAAATTTCTACCAATAGTGAATCCTTTCTCATTAAATTTAGGACTTGTTCATGATAATAGATGAACTTAGTTTTTTTTTTTTTTGCTTTTTGCACAGTCTCATCAATAATAGGAAAATATTGAGCCTCTCCTATAGTTTCGAACATCAGATCAATGCAATGTACATCATAAGGATTTTAATAAAAAGAATTATATATGCTTTGTAATCTTCTCTAGCAACTTTGTAAGCAGAATCGTTGTCAGTAATGAATTGAACAATATTTTTTAACCCAACTTCATTCACAACTTTATCAAATATTAAGGATTATCAACATTTCTAATAAGGACATATACATCAATAGACTTCAAAAACATTGTCCCTTTTACAAAATAAACCAAAAAATTGATAATAAGCTCATTTCTTATATTTTTCCAACCATTACATATGATTGAACACCTATAAGTAGCCTAAGTCATTTTTCTTTCATCTAAATAATTGTTTATTTCATAAACAACGCTGCTAAAAGTTTACCACTCTACTCATCAATTAAATGAGCCTTATATTCTAGATCGTAAGACGCAATGTTATCTATCATAGAAATTATCATGTCTACATTATGAGCTCCTTTTTTAGATTATAAGGTACTATAAACTGAACGATGAGCTCCAAGAGTTGTTTGTGGTGTAAAAAAGATGTACACCTATCTTCTTCTTTTCTTCATATCAAGTATAACATTCCCTTCTTGTTGGGTAGGAATACCATCTTCAAAATGTCTACTATCATCTTGACCACTGTAAAAGGAACTTCTATTACCAATTTTGTCGTTCAATCTTTATATTATATCTTTCTAATATTGATACTTTTCAAGCAAAGTCTTCATTTGTAATTTCACATCATGACTCACTTTCTTACAAGGATTCACATCACCTTTGATCCTAGCTAAATGCTTCTTTATCTGATGATTCTTCTACTTTTCAAATGCTTATTACAATATAAACAAATGATACAATTCTTCATTCGATGAACCAATCTAGCGTGAGCTCAAGCTAGATCATCAAATTGTTCTAAACCTGAAGTAGTTGAATTATCATGAGTACTTGAACTTCCCTCCATTTATCTATAAAGTAAATAAAGAGATATGTCAAAATTAAAATAATAATTTCGTTATCAACTATTGTAAAAAATGTGTATCGCTCAACTTAAAACAAACAAAAATGCATGTCTTTGATTCTAAAAGCATACATATAATTTGAACTTTTAAAATATACATGCGTCTGATATTCAAAGTTAATACCAAGAATCATTATTACCAACTACTATTGACATAAAAAATGTGGAATAAGTTATGTAAAATAACAAGAAGAAATAGAGCAATGACAACTTCTTAACAATCATATGATATAGGAATGCAAGTGAACTTCATTAACTTGTATAAATGATTGTTACACTTTCACAACAATAACTCATTTTATGTAATTACACAATTAAACTATAATCTATTTTATATGATTATATAATTCAACCATAACTGTAACTCATTTATTGTGATTTCATAATTCAACTGTAAAGTTACAATTATAACTTATTTTTGTGTGACTACATAATTTAATCATAAACATAAAGGTATAATTATGTATGATTACATAATTCAACCATAAATTCACAACTTTCTATCTTTTTATCAATATTACAATTTAAATTTTTTAAAATGTCATTCTTTCTAGTTTTACTTTATAAATTATAAAGAATAAATAAACAAACACAGGCACACACACACATACACATATAAATAATCTTTAAACTTTAAATTTTATATTACAAATGAATCCTTTTTATTTAGGGTAATATTAATTGATTTACGAAACTAGTTAAATATATTTGTAATGAAAGTTTAGATATAACGAAATAAAATAATCACACTAATTTGTATAATTTAGACACGATTCTTGATAAAATAGTTAATATTTACAAAATTAAAATCTAACTGTTGACTTGTCTCTAAATTCTATAACCAAATAATCTTACATATTAGATTAGGAATATAATAATTAATTAACTCACTTTACACTTTGATAAATTTGGGCTTAACTCCATCCTAAAAGGCACCTTGTAAGAGGAGGTTTGTTATACATTTATAAACTATTTAAACATTCTTTACATGGTCAATGTAGGATTTTTAACACACACCCCTCAGCTCAGAGCAGGGCTGGACATTTAATGAGCATATTAAGCAAAGGGCTACAATAGGTTCGATATTGTCCTAAACCATTAAAACAAGTTTAAGCTCTAATACAATGAAAAATTTGAGCCTAACTCCACCCCAAAAGACACCTTTTAAGGGGAGGTTTGTCAT
>JANQBM010000006.1:35071209-35081515 GCA_025594535.1 Erythroxylum domingense
AATTTTTAATGAGAGGATTATAAAGATTTTCCTTTAGTTTCGTTATTGCAACAAAAAAATACATTTTATGTTCTCATCATCCAATTTCTCTTTTTTCGGATGGAAACTGCATAAATGCAATACAATCAAAAACTCTTAAACAAGTTACTTTGGGTTTCCAACCATACCATACTTCAAATAGTTTTTATCAATTCAAAGTCTCTATAAGAGATTGATTAAGAATGTAGATGGTTTTTTGGATTGCTTCTGCTCATAAATTGTTTGGGAGATTTTTGACTTCTAGTATGCTTTTTTATCTCTACTAGGCTGCGATTTTTCCTCTCAGAGACTCCATTTTGCTGTGGTGCATAATTAGTTGTTAGTTTTCCTTAAATCCTATATTCTCCACACACAAAATATGAAATCCATGAGAGAGAAACTTGCCTCCAAGATTTGTCTCAAGGTTTTTGTTAACTGCTCACTTTGCTTCTCAATGTGTGCTTTGAATTTCTTAAACATAGAAAATGCTTCTATTTTTTCTTAAGAAAATAAACTCTTATCATTCGACTAAATATTGAAAAAGGCTAAGAAATACCTTTTGTTATTGAGGGAAAGTGTCCTTATGAGCCCATAAATGTCTGCATGGATCAACTCCGCTCGTTTTGAAGATCTGCTTGATTGCGCTTTTAAAAAACAATCTCAATGTTGCTTCCTAACTATTTAACTTTCACATATCTCATTTACATTTTTAATCACTAGAAACCCACTAACATAGTTTTTTCTAACATTTTTTGAATTCTTTTTCTTAGGATTTTTTATCTTTCTGAAAGAAGGTATAGTGGCAATTATACTAAAAATAAAATTTAACTTTCATTCCTATTTCTTTTAAGGATATCCAAAAATATTAGTAACATCCATAATTTTATGTAGAACACATTTAACCCATATTAGCTCATCATGATTAATAATTGAATATAAATTTAATTTTTAAATACTTCAAATTAAGATTCTTCATAAATCTACCTAAAACCTGTAGATTAAATGATAAAGTAGTTAATTATCACTAGGAAAATGTATAATATGCACAATTAATAAAACTCCCCCTAAAGCCACTTTCATAAGAACAATATCAATTTGCTAGACAAACTTTAAAAAAATACTACTACTAACTTTCAAAAAAAACACCTTAAAACTCCGTCTAAATCAAGCATAGTTAGCTAGCATACTTCAAAATGTGTTAAAGTAAAAAAAATTACTAAAAATGATATAATTCCTTAAAGAGTTTCTCCAAAAACAAAATAAGTAAATAAATGCACAAACTAGAAAAAATACAAGTACAAGAATAAATAAAATCAACCATTACAAGAACCTAATTAAGCTAAGTAAGAAACTGTTTAGGTTAAATTACTAAGAGATAAGTACTACATAATCAAAATATTAAGGCTAACTATAAAATAAAAAACTTGAAGGAAAATGTATAAAAGATCTAAGAGAACGAGAATGACTTCTATATGAAAAATCTTTTATTTGTATCCTAATATGCCAAAATTTTTTATTGCTAGTCATATCCTCAGTAACTTTCCTTAAAAGATATCTTAAACTCCCTCTAAATCAAGCATAATTAGCCAACATACTTAAAACTGTGTTAAAGTAAAAAAGATTTCCAAAAATGATATGATAGAGTTTTTTCCAAAATAGATTTCTTCTCAATGTTCCTATAAAAAATTATCCTTAAAATATTAAATGGTATTCAATTTTTTACTGTATATTGGACTAACATGTCTCGCTACATCATAATCAACTCATCTTAATCATGCAAGAAAAAAAAAATCAAATACGATACATAAAATACATTGTTTAAATTTTAAATTTTATTAAAACTTAAAATCACTAAGAAAATATTTCACCTCCGTAACTTATGCAATGATAAAAACGTGATATGATACTAACTCTCCTAAAATTCTAAATTTTTTTACATGATAATCTAAGTATAAGCCACTTATCTTGCCCTCTTTGGTACTTTTAAGACAATAAATCGTAAGTTTAAAATCAAATTCTACTAATTAATTCAAATGAGAATAATGGCTCACTCAATTTACTCCTACTCACTTTTGTACGTCCTACAATCATCCGTTACTTTAAATCTAAGCATTGATACGACTTTGTCATATCCCGAGCCCAAGCTCAAGCCAACCTGTTCAAAGGAGGGGTCAACTAACTGGCTCATATCATCTTGAATTTCGTCCTAGATAATTCACCTCGGGCAACATAAAGATGCTCTTTCCATTCTAATCCCAGATAATTTGCTTCACACTACGAAATGGTATCTCATCTTTTATCACATCAACTAATAAGTTTAGGCCAATTCTTGCTCGTCACCACATGCCACACACATTCTGCAGTATCTTACAAAGACTATAGACTGGCATGACTTAAATTTTACACTCTTTAGGAAAGCAAAAAAGCTTGGCCATTAGTTTTAATTACTTGTTTGTTTTTGTTAAAGACATCATCAAAATAGGAAAATTTGTTGTAGGTGTCAAGTTTCAATTAATCTCGCTTATCTTAAAAGTAAAAAATTAATCCTTTTAAATAGGGAGATTTTAGACCTATCAGTCCCACGCATCTCTTTATAAGCCTGTATCCAAAGTGCTTGCCAATGTAATCGAAATGGTAATCGAAAATTATATAAAGAATGAACAATTTACTTTTGTTAAAGAAAGACAAAACCTCGGTGCATGTTGTAAGCAAATGAGGTGATTCATCGTGTAAAGTGCAACAAAATTGACTCCGTGCTTTATCATAATTTATTCTCTATTTCCTTCAAGAAAAAGCATTTCAATCCTAAGTAAAGACTATGGAGTATGAAATGCTTGAGTGTAGCTGTAGTGTTTGTTCTTCTCAACAATTCCCTAAAAATCAATTTCTTAAACATAGAGGCTTTAGATGTATACTTTCTCTTTCTCCGTTCTTATTTCTTGTTTGTTATGGAAGCACTAAACACTATTCTTTAGAAGGAATTAGTATTAATAGACCATGAGCTGAACACTATTCTTTAGAAGGAAATTGGTATTAATAGAACATGAGCTGAACACTTCTTTAGAAGGAAATTAGTATTAATAGAGCATGAGCTAAAATTAAAAATAGTTCACTTCTAAATTCGTCACCATAAATTTGCGGTGTTGTTTTATTTTTTACACAGTGATTTTATTTTAACATCCACATCATCAAAATAATGCTTAGATATATTGAGTTTTTTTAAACTGATTTATATATATAAAGGTCATCGGATTCCTATATGAAAGGTAGATGGTATAATTTAGGTAATCTTTTAGGATTCATTTACTTATGTCTGCGTACCAGTTTCAAACCCAAAAGTTTAAAAACATGGGAACTAATGGTATGTGCTCATACTCATTTTGTTACCGATCTTTACTCTCGATTAGCAGGTATTTGCTCTTATAAGCTCCTCACAAATAGGTGGAAGAAAGTAATTCTAACTACTATTTAACTTGATTCGTTTACAAAGTAGGAGAGGATGTAAGAATCTTATCATTCATGTGTGGACTAAGTTTATTAACTATGATGCAAAAAAAAAAAAATCATCATAAGCCACAAATAAAGGCTTGTACATGGAAACTGAACTCTTCCTCTGATCATATGTCTGCAAAAAAGCTGTATTGTGCAACGTCATTGACGATTAAGCGGACAGCAGAGATTGTGGTGGCTACTGTAAGCAGAGAAAAGGCAATGACGTTGAACCAATGCCATATCTTATTCTCTATTCTTGCTGTATTTCCCTTTACCTGTCGCGACCGGATGAAAGAATATCAAACTATTTTCTTACTCTTTTAAGTAGACAGACACAATAATTAATATAAAAACTGTCCATATGTTTTGCTGTGTAGGCTAGTAACTAATTACCTTGAGGAAAATCATGCTTGGGAAGACAAAGGTGAGAGAAACGAGAGAGAAAGAACCAATCAAGGTGACAAAGTCTCCCATGAAAGGAAAAGCTGCGGTGATGAAGGTGGTTACTGTATAGAAGATGGCACGAAGGAGCAACAGTCCCCTCACATTTTTGCTTGAATGCAATCTCTCTTTCACGTCCAGGAACTTGGTATCAAGTGCCTCATGAATCGGTGCAACGAACATCTGTTTTATTTGTTTCACTTGGTTTCAGTTAGAAACGTAATAGATTTATGTGAACAATCAGAATTTATTGTGCAAAGATCATACCATCTGGGAGACTATAGATTGTAGAAACACTAGAGCGTTTATTAGAATCTTCACCCACTTAGGACCTGAAATCTGTTGTGGGAGGTACCATGAAACAGATGAACCATAAGCCCAGTATCCAACTACAGTCACACCATAATAAAAGAGGATTCCCACTGTGAACTGCGTCAACAAAGCCTTCCTCATATTCTTCACTGCCGGCTGCCGCAAAGTTGACTGCACGACCAAGAACATAGCACCACTTCACATTTAGACCAAACATAAAATACATTTTATCAATTTATTACATACGCCTTTGACATGTTCTTTATTTCTCTACCTGCACTTCTGGTAGCAACCCTCCGGAGTTGGCAGCGATGAGTGCTGAAATTGAAGCAAAAGCGTTGAACACTTTGCCCACTTGGCTTCCACCAACGTCGTAGCTCCTGCTTTTATTAGATCGTCCTGGCAGGTTATTGAGAGAGCAAGAGACATTTAAGTGGTATACCAACAAGGATGAGGCTAAAAGTACTTGCGACTGGAAAAGGACAATTAGTACCTACCATCATCAACGACCATAACCATAAGGAGGATGACATAAACGGAAGTCATAACAGCAGAGACCATCAACCAGGTCCTCATGGCGGACATTGTTGGGACTAGAAATGCGAATGAGAGGAATGCCAGTCCTGCAAAGATGATGTAATATTGAAGCCTCCACGGAGAGTCACTGAAACTCAAGTGCATTTCCTGTACGGCAAACAAAATGGAAAAGCACATCTATTATACAACCATTACCACACACCCTAAAGCGACGGATATATGCATAAAATTCTACCATAGTATGTGCAGGTAATTTGCTGATACCTTCAGTGCTCTTCCTCCGAGGAGAATGAAACCCATGTTGGAGAGGAAAAACGACGTAAATTGGCTAACATATGTGATGTAATAGAAATATTTCCCTGTATAAAGAAATAAAAAAACAGTCACCGTTATATCACGCACTTCATTTGTATTTATGATTTGAGACTAAATAAAAGACGTAATAGATATTTACTCACCGAAGACAAACCCCATCAGGTCTCTGTACCTGATGAACCTCTTGCCTTCAATGAAATGAAACGCGGCTAATAGCCAGCTTGAATAGGCACTGTAGAGACCGATGGCAAGTAGGACTGCGATACCCCATGGCCAACCTAAAGGCACCATGACCAGACTTGAATAACTCAGTATGTAACCACAGTTGAAACCAGTGACCAGCATGAATCCCGCTTGCTGCCAAGAATCTGCGGTCCCAAATTACATAAATTCAGGTCCCTTCATTATTCAATCATAAATATTATTAACAGAAACAAAGAGGGCTTTGAAAAAAGTATGAATATCAACACTGCAAAATCTCAGATGCAAAGTCATAAAATCGCTACAAGAAAATCTGGCATTTATGCATGGATTTAAATGTTGGATGGCTGCACAAAAGAGTAATAAATGAAGCATGAGGCGTGTGTATACCGTGTCCAACGGAATGCGCAGAAGTACTGTCACCTTTCTTATCAGCTCCATTAGGATCAACCTTAGCTGCACTAGCACTACCTTCCTCAATATTCATGAATTCTACGTTCTTTAGCTCTCCTGCGGACTCCATCTCGATCTCAAGAGTTAGCTCTCTTCAGTTCTATTATAATGTCTTCTCAGTACGTATCCAAGACCTGGACATTGCTTTACTTATAGCAACTTGTAGGGACAATTCTCACCTTGTTTTTTTCTTTTTTGTTTTTGTTTCTTAGCTCTCTCTACGAATCTTCCTGTTCGCTTACCCACTAGTCAATTAACGAATACAATGACGCACTAAATTTGTATTATAGTAACGGACGCTTGAAACGTAGTTACCTAATTAAAGAAAAAACAACGTTCAATAATTGTCATAGAACAGGCGAGTCAAGCTTCACCAATATACCTGCTGCCTACTCCGCGTCGATACCTATATTATGGAACGTGGATCACATGGATCATATTTTGAAATATTAGATTAAAATATGAATTTCTTATATATAAACTAGCCCTCCACTCCTCCCTTTAAAATAAAAATAATTATGAAATTCTACACCTTTCTCCAAAAATTTGACATTCTTATATGTTAATATTATGGCAAACAAATTATAAGATCACTTTCAATTTAACATTCTCATCGTTGTCCATAATCTAGATTATAATCATTCAGAGTTCCTTAAGCCACACGAGAAAGTTTTCATTTACTCATTAATGCTAAAGTATTATTTTGGCAGGTATAAAATTGTCATTGAATCATAACATCTTGTGTACGACACCCCAACAAATATTAATAACAAATAATGGACGTAGCGAAGTAAGAAAAGCATAATCAAGTAAGAAAAGCAGACACAAATGATTAGTCAGGTCAGGTTGAGTATGTGAACGACTATAGGTCCACTTCAAGCACGTGAATGCCTTTTGGCATTATTTTATCGGATCAACAGTGAAGCAATATCTCCAATATACCTGCTGCCGACTCCGTGTCTGTACCTATATTATGGTACGTTGATCACGTGGTACTTGTCATAGAACAGGCGAGTCATGCTTCGCGATCCCAACGTCCATTTGAGCAACGAGACGAAAAATGATTAGGTAACTAAAAGGAATAGCACACAAAGTTCAATTAATTTTCAAGTTCCCATATTTTGACTTTCTCCTATTTTTTTGACATTAGAAACACAGAAGAATTTCATGGTTAATTAATTTTTTAGCACTACTTATAAACTTAAACGGATGTTCTGTCTAATGATGGAATAGCACCAAAAGCAATTCACGAGTTGACTTTTAATATTATCTAAATAAGTTTACTGTCAGTTTTTAAGATATGCAAACCACTAGAAATCTTATATGTTCAAAGGGCATAAATAAACTATAACTGCTATTTTATATCTTACAGTCAATCGATTGATTTTAGTTTAGTGATAAAATAATTTAAAGACATTCTTTATCTAGTACATATTTAAATATATATGATATAATCTATTAGATAATTATATATTACAATTGAAATTATGTAAAATTATAATTATGATATTCATATTGTATTTATATATTATCCCTAAATTGTTCTTAGTCATTATTCTATTAAGAAAAGATATTAATATAATGTAAAAAGAATAGGACATGTTACCTTTTTATGTTATTAACATGGTTTTTGAAAGGATCCCCATTTGGAATAAGCTACAAACTATTCGTACCAACATAGATGACATTAGAGATTTTAATAACATCATTCTTCTATTAGAAGCAGAAGTTAACATTAACTTAAGTAATTTAATTGATAATTTTAAAATAAGTGCTTCCCAAATTAAGGTTACAAACCTATTATTTTAAGGAAGTTTCTTTACCTAAAGTAATGGATATAGTGATAGATGATTTATCCTAAAAAAATTTGAGTAGAGTTCTTGTTAATTTAGCTTTAGATCATTCACCCATTGAATTTTATAATTCATCAGAGAAGCTTAGATGAAAGCTCCATTTAGATTCAATAATTACTTAACTAGAATAGAAGGCCATTAGAAAGTTATGGACAAATGGAATGGCTTGTAAATTCTATAGTTATAAAGCTTATTGAGGAAACATGATATGGTAAAGGAGTAACTTAAAAAATTGAGCTAGAAACATTATAGCAACATATACCAAGCAATCTTGAAAGCCAAAACCCTTTTACACCAAAAATAAGTCAGTCACTAATTGCTAGAGGATTATTCAAAGCAAAGTTAATATAGGGTAGCTCTATTGAATTATAATTATATTCATGTTCTAAACATGCATAACTCTCTTTTAAAGTAGAAATCAAGAGTTCATAGGAAAAGAAACACCAATTACTTCCATAAAAGCATTGTCTTAAGGAGAAATACTAACAAGATCACATCGTCGCTTAGAGAATGGTCAAGTAGTTAAGAAGTGGTATAAGATTCTTGTAAAAGTTCACAACTATTTCCAAAACACTCTTAATATGTACACCAAAAATTGTTCATATATACAAGTTATGTAATCCTTTATTTCTAAACAGATAACAAAAGTATAAGCTAACAAACTCCTTAAGCCTTCCAATGTAATAGGAAATCTCTCTTTGATCTCAATCTAAATAAGGCCTTAAAACCTAATGGATTAAATACCTATTTCTTTCAGTCATCTTGAGACTAGATCAAAATGCAAGTCACTAATTATATAGAATTTCTCAATAAAGGCAAGGTACTGGGCGAACTTAATAAAAAATTCATTATCCTTATCTCAAATGTTTTAAATCCAGCTTTAGTAAAGGATTATAGGCCAATATCTTGAAGTAACACCATATACAAGGTCATATCCAAGCTCTTATATAGAAAACTCAAGCTAGTGCTAAAATCAATCATAAATCTTTACTAAAATTTTGAGATGATATCTTATTGACTTAAGGGTTATTTAAGAATTACTACAGCAAGCAATCACCAAGATTTATGCAATGACTATTGATTTCTATGTATAATTTGATTCTTAATTGACAATAAAATAAACTAAGAGGGTAACAATATAGTAAATTGAAGATTTAAAATTTCTCATCTATTGATGATTTATTACTTTCTTGTGGTGATGACTCTATTTTATCTTTTCCTTATTGAATTCACTACAACCCTCTCAGACCTCTCAATCAACAGAGACATACATAATCTATTTGTCTCATCAGATGCTAGTCATCTAGCTAGTTGCTAATTTGTTATCCTCAAACTAAAAAAAATCCATTCATTTATTTAAGAGTTGGAAGCAAGACTAAAAAGCCATCCTACAAAGAATTCTAACCATTGATTGAAATTATTTTAAGAATTATTGTTTACTGGAGTAATAAGAGTCTCTTTTATGTAAGATGGGATTAACTCATTAGCAATATTAGTTAAGCAATAGCTGGGGGTTCTTAATTACACTTGATAATATGCTTAACAATAATTTTATGCCAACTTAAAAGACTTTATCGTGTCGATTAGACATGGCTTAAGAGAATTCAATAATAAATCTTACCAATAAATCCTTACTCCCTAAGTCATTTGGTCTATATTAGTCTAGTTTAAATAAAATCTTCAAAAATTTTCTTTTTATTTATAGTTAACAATCAAACACAAGATAAATATAATAAACAAAATTAAGGGTTCAAATATTCTAAATATTTTTATGAACTATACCCTAATGAACCTAAAACCATCAAGCATTTGCTCTTCTAATGTCACTATGTAACATTATTATGGATTAAGATTCAACAATTATAAAACCTTTATTGCTAGAAGATTGATTGGTCTAACATTATATAATGGACTAGACAAAGATATTAGCTTTACAGGGAATATATAATTTGTAAGATTGCTTTTAGAAGTGTGGTGTATACAATGTGGAGAGAAAGGAATATGAGGACCTTTTAAGGCATTAAACTGATAGTTAATCATTTCATTTAAGTTAAAATAAGCTACATATGGGAATTGATCATTGCTTACAACATACACATAAAGTGCAACATCAAAATTCCCATTAGACGGATCAACCTTAACTAGGAACTTAGTGTAACACCCCAACTCCCGCTGGACCCGAACCCGATATCGACGGTAATATCTGAATCTGTGTCCCGCGAGGGTGGTGTGCCACATCACTAAACAATTAGAAGTCGGTATAAATTTTTTTTTAAAAACCACAAACATAAATTACAGAAAATCAATAACCAAAATGTTCCACTTTGCTTAATAAACATTTCATACAAAACAATGTAGACAACCGAAACTTTTATTAGCCATTTAGGCCCATTTTAAATTACAAAAATACAATCATTTTCAGTTTCTCAAAATTATTACAAACTGTAATATTCAACTACAAATAATACAACATTTTGCGAAAAAATACATTTCAATGTCAAATAAAGAAAATCAATGCAGACGCGAACTGATCCCGACCTCTTCTTTTCTCTCTCATATGCAATAGATATGCTTCCGTCGCCTAACGGGGTATTCTTCTGAGTCCTGAAAATAATTGCAAATTTTGGGTGAGTTTTGCGAACTCAGTGAGGTAACCATCATCGATGGTCCACTCAATTCATGCA
>JANQBM010000006.1:35103586-35120697 GCA_025594535.1 Erythroxylum domingense
AAGTTCAATCTCAGGTTATAGTCACGCAATATACTCGGAGTCAAGACCAATTAGCAGATCTACTGACTAAGATTTTGCCTTCAATCCAATTCCAACGATTATTGTCCAAGCTTGGCTCAATTAATCCACTTGACCCAGCTTGAGGGGGAGTATTGATGATATTGATGATATTAGACAACCACCAATTATCACGCAGTGATAACAGCTATTGATAATAATTATTATGATAATTATTCTGCAGATTACGTTCACATTTATTCTCTACGATTATGTGATGTACATATTCTTAGGCATAACAAAAGGATTTTGTAACAGCTAGTTAAGAGAAAGATACGGGTGATCATGTATGTATATATAGAAGTCTTGTAAGTCAAGAAGAATACAATACAAAAAATCTCCTTTTCTTTTATACTGTTCTCTTCTCTGTGCATCTACTTTTCTTCAAAGAAATTAACAACTATAAGAAAATTTTCACTTACGGATAACATGACAGGATGGAAACATATATATATCACCGATCAATTGAACAAAATCACTTGCGAATTTTCGCTTTAATCCCTAAGATAAAGAAACTTGTAGAATCTCCAAACTTGCATAACTTTTTCTACACATTTTTCACTTATTTCAAAATTTTATAATCCAACTTCTATCTTTTTGTAAATCATATATTATATATGATTTCTTAACAATTCAACGTTTAAAATTATAATGTTTAATATTATTAACTTATTATGTATGCTTATCCATTATCTCTCACTTACACATAAAAAAGTTAATTGACCAAAAAGAAAATGATTATATATTACTCATATTTGTCTAATATTCCGCGCAACTAATATACTACGAGAGCATATTATCATACATCTGTCAGAAAAATATGACTTACCAACTAATGAATCGATCCTTAAGTAAGTTTAGTATGCTATACACTAGATTATTTATTGCATCAATGATGATCTCATTCTTATTCTATTTTGTATTTAAACTACCTTTTATATAGAAGGTGGGCCCGTTTGAATACATATTGATATAAACTAGAATTTATAATGATCTTCTTCATCTCAATCCTTTGAATTAAATTAACTTGATTTTTTAGAATGTCTTATTATATCAAATTATTCATGATTTTCTATTAATATTCTAAGATAGAAAATATTAATTCAATTATTCAGTATTAGAACCCAAGTAAAAAGGGTACTTTAAATTTGAGGTTCATAAAGCCTCGAAGGATCGTCACACAATATAAGTTGAGAATATGACTTATATTATCCTTATTGGTTGAAAATGCTCAAATGGTATGATTCATATGTTATAATATTGACTCTCTTTTATTAGATCGTATGTCTTTCCTCAAATACTATACATATGATAGTTTAGGTATACCTAGTGCCTTACTTAAGTTCATTTGTTTATTTATTTAATCCACCCTTAAGAACTTATAGAAACATATTAAGGCCTATTGGGTGAACATACCCTTTTTTTTAGGTTATATCATTACTAATAACCTTTTACACCCTTTAATATGCTTCACATTGGCATCAGTTTTTAAAGCCTTGAGCTCTCATTTTTCATTTATATAAATCACTTAAAACTTGTCTCATCTTAATTTTTACAAAATAATGGAGGTGATCACCCATATTTCAAGGCATCTTATATTTGTTCGACATTCTTTTTGTATCTAGAATTGATTGTTCCCCACTCATTTAACATTCATTTTAGAACATAAAGCTTAACTCAAAATCAAGCATTCTGATCTTTTTAGAATTGAATTTTTATTTAAACTTTATTCTTAAAAATGTTGTTTAATTTTCAATTAAACATATGTTGCATCAAATATTTGATGATGAACAAATTGTCATCATTAATAATAAGTATTATGAATATTCATGAGATATATCCATTTCTCTTTATGCTACTACGTCCTTGACATAGTTACTTAATATCTAAGTGTTCAATTAGATCTTGATATTTAAGCTCTTTAGTACTCGTTTTTCAATGTACTTATTCATACACAGCATAGTGTGAGTGAGACTACTAATTTCTTCGACCTAAAGAACCATCTTTGTCTCTTATTCATTTTGTGGTATCCATAGATACAACATATTGTGTAGATGCTCACCTTTAGTAATTGGCATTACAAAAATGCTTTATTATCTTGCATATAAATCTGTTTAAGTATTTGATTGATATATATGTAGCTTATAATAGTAATAAGGCTCTACTTGAATGATACTTAGCTATTTTAGCCACAAAGATGTATACATCCTTAGTCATATTCTTCATTTTGATCATAGTTGATAGCCAATTTGTTTGTTTGCTTAATAAACTACTTATTATCACTTACTACCAATAAATATTATCCATGTGAAACGATAAATTACACATTTATCATTTAGACCTTTTAACAAGTACTAAGTGGTCTTTTCCAATCATAATAAAATGATACGACATGATTATACTAAGAATGTGATATACCACTTACTTACTATGTTGGACTATATATTAACTTTAACAATCTGAGCATATAATGCTCTTGGCCCTTCTTAATGAAACCTAGTGATTGTACCATATAGATTCCTTCATCTAGTTCTCCATTTAAGAACATAGTCTTTACATCCATTTGACATATATTAAGATCCATTCCAACTACTAAGGCTAGAATTAGTTAAACCAATGTAAACCTTACAATAAAAGAGAATTTCTTCTTATAATCGATCACTTCGATTGTGTGCATCCTTTTTCCACTACACAATTTTATATCTTTCAATAGCTACCACTAGTCTTTTACTTAACATTTAAAGAACACATTTCTTCTTTTTGACTACACATCTTTTTTGGAAGATTATCCAAGTATTATACTTAAATAAAAACTCATTAAAATTTATTCTCCTTCTATTGTAATAACTTATTAATCCTTAGCAAGACTAAATAAAGCATTTTCATATTCTTTGGCTTATTATTCTCTTTTAGAACTACTATAAAGGTTATTCATTTCAATTTCAAAATTATTTAAGGAATAATCTGCTTATAATATGGGTATAATGAAAATTTGAGAAATGAATATCTACATTCCCACTTGACCTAGATAATGGTAAAGAGCTTTTACTAAGTTGAAGTCATCATTGATCAAAAACCAATTCATCATCTCCTAAATTGCTCCCACTCAGATCGACACCATTCAATTGTTCTTGTCTTAAAAGATCATTTTTATTTAAGTCTTTCAAAAAGGGATAAGTTTTGAATCATCTCTTCTTGCTTTGGAAATTCATTATCTAAGAATGAGATATCTTATGACATAAATTCAAATTCTTGTTAATTACCCTATTCACCTTTAAACATATATCCTTTATAACTTCATTTATATCTTTATAATTTCAAAAAGGCCTATCACCATATTCTTCTTTTATAGAGACTTTAATCTACCAAATTTTAGATGTCAATAACAAAAATGATATAATTACACTTCTTCTTTTACTGCAGCCAAAAACCATGAATAAGAGGTAGTGTTACGATGAAGTGGAAATATTCAAATTTTCATTACATTGGCCTAAGCAATTATGCCTACCTTTTATTGAGTACTCTACAAACTCCTCCCTTAATAGTGATCTTATAACCCTTTTCATTTAGTTGTCTAACATTAAAAAGCTTGAAAAATTGGACATTATAAATATTATGGACTGAATTTGACTTGGTTTTAAGTGATACATTTCCTTTTTCTATGACAAAAATTTCAGAGTTATAAGTGAACTTCACCTAATAATGATAGGATTTGTCCAATTCTAAGAACATAGACTGATCTCCACATATGTGAATGCTATAGATAGTAACAGAAAATTTGATCTAGTAATTCCTTAGGATGACAAGAAATCAACTAATATATTTCTCCTATATTTTCTACATAATTTGATTCTTCTCCCTCTTCTTTATCATCAGGTAGTTTAGTACATCATTATACTAATAATGACCAAATCTATGACATTTGAAAGACTTTATTTGCAATTTGTCAAATGATTTACCATGTCCTTTGTCTTTGCTTTAAAAATGATTGTTGTCTGCTTTAAAATGCCTGTTGCCATCTCTGTTGTGTCGATGCTCCTTCTTGTACCTTTACCCCAACCTCTAAAATTTGAGGATGAGTAAACATAGATACCTTCAAAGCTTGTAGCTCTTTCTCTTAATGCATCATTTTTTGCTCATAAAGCATTGTAGTTTGTTGATTGAAAGATTAACAAGACCCCTTAATCATTAATTGATTTATAATTGACATTTGAAGTCAATTATAAATCAATTAATAATTAACAAGAACGAACATGGTTATATTTAAAAGAGTAGACATTATATTTGTACTCTGTCCTATTGAAACACGACGAAAGAATTAAATTATACATTATAATTATGCATAAATAGGTTAAGTCAAATAACTTTGACATTCCTAATAATTGGGTGGTTATGACATGTTGTTGGACATTAATCTTGATCAATGATTATAAATTTTTTAGTTAGAGAATTAAAGATAAATTAAAATGAGTTTTAATTTATTTAATTCTAATTATGAATTATAATTATAATTAATAATCATTACCAACATATTAAGGACCTAACAAGTTACACATATAGAACAGTTAAAAAGAGAAAATTCAATTTAAATTAAGTTGGGCTTAATTGGGAAATTTGTGAAACTTAAAGGATCAAATATAAAATATTTGATTTTATTAAAATTAAATTTTTTGTAATTAGACTTTAACTTAATTATAATTAGAATATTTAATTTTAATAAAAATAAAATCATAATGCTTTTTTCTATTTATAGGTAATAAGAGTAAGATAGTTATCATTATTGCTTAATTCATCTCAAAAGTTGGGGGTGTTTGTTTCTATTTTTGTTTTTAGTTTTTAGTTTTTGTTTTGAAATTCAGTAAAAACAACTTGTTTGTTTGAGTTTTTAGTTTCTGTTTTTGGTTTTGGTTTCTTCAAGCTTTCAAAAATTATGAAAATCATAAAAAGTACTTTTTCTTTACTGTTTTTGTTTTTTTATAATTTGATTTACTATCATTTAAATATATATTATTTAATTATTGATAAAAATTATGAATAATTTAATTCAATATTATATATTTAATAAATTAAATTAATTATCAATAAAAATTATGAATAATTTAATTTTATTTAATTTTAAAATTAAATTATATGTAATTAAAATTTAATAATTATTAATAAATATAATTAAACTTTGAAATATATAAATATTCAAATAAAATTTGATTTAATAATTAAAATATTTTTCAAATAAATATTAATTTATAAATAAAATTTTAATTAATTATTATCAGTGATAAAAACATAACTACATTAACATTAACAACTAAACATGTTTTTGTTTTATTTGAAAGAAAAATAGAAACAAAAAATTGAAAATAAAAAAAAACTATAACAGAAAAACAGAAGTAGAACCAAACGACCCCTCAGTTTCTTTTTTAATATTCTTTGAATACTGTTAGATGTTAGATGCTTGGATAATCTATGGTTGATACTTTAAAAAGATTTCAAAAAGAGTTTCAGCAGAAATTTTGAATTAGATACAATTTTGTTAATATTATGATTAATCAAGAAACCTAAACAAAATTTATTTCACTAGTAATTAGATTAGTGTTGGCTTGCGAACAATTAATTTCCATCTTACACAGTAAATGATGTCATCGCCTTGTCCTTATATATAAGATTTCATTTCGGATCTAGCAAACCCTTTCTGTAAAGAAGTATTACATGAAAGTAGATCCTCTGTACCTACTATCTTATATTAATTTTGTTCTATGCGATTTCAACCATACAAATATGTGAGATTTATATAAGACTTAAAAATATGTATAAATAAAATCGTATAGAATAGAATAGATAAAATGTAGTAGATATAGAAGATATCGTCCGTACTACATTGTCTAAATGATTAAATTGTGTGTCAGGAAAGCGTACGCTACTAGGTTCTAGGACAAGGAACTTCAGTGGACCTTTTGATCCGTATACCATAGTATCCTGAATCAAACCAGCGTCGTTCACGTCCCATCTCCTTTATTCTGCTTGCAATGAATAATTGAATTAAATAACTGGTAGAAGCTGAACTTAACCCCACTCGACGATGGGAGTGGCAGCTTTGTTTGAAAAGTTGACAATAAGGAATGGTCTGAATTACAACGAACGACGCATCACGTCAATACTCAACTCTTATTCTGTTTTTGTAGGACCTGCCGTCCATGAACACCAACAGATTAAATCTATGGTTGTCATAATTAAGTTAGGAAACACCGAAATTATGTAATTCCACAATATATAAGTTCTGCTGTAGTTGTTTTGCCATGAACTTGACGGCTGCTTAATAAAAAACAACTATGTTAGTAATTGTAATTTTTTTCAGAATTAAATTACATGCAGAAAAATCAAATAAACAACAAATAAATCAACAACTGAAATTTGATAACATAGTTTGACACACCCAATCTGTTAACTCAAGATTTATATTTTACGATTTTGATGATAACTATATAATATTTCAAAATTCAAATTAAATTTACTTCCTTGTATAGACAACCACACTTTTTAAAAAAGGAAATAAAATCATAAAAAAATTACTTTCTTTCTTGCAGAAACTTTCTTAGTAAACTTTCATTATTAACATTTGGGAGGATCTTACCTTTTTGAATAATTAGCTCTGAAAATTTTTGTTCCAGCAGAGATGATATTGAAAATCTGAAGTCAACTTATAATTAAGATGAAGTAACGGCTAGTTGAAGAAATTGACTATTTAAAGAAGAGCAATATCACTTATGAAGCAACAAACATACTCATACTTTTGAAATATTTAAGAAACATCTATATTCTTGAGAATCATTTCATTCTTAATGTGCCTTAGAAAGTGAAATCACTCTATTAAGAACGAAATTGTTATTTTATTTTTCTGTGAGTTTTTAAAAGTTTGTTACACACTTCGAGTGTAGAAGGATGGAGAACCTTAAAAAATATGTACTTGTGAGCTTGAAGAAGCTCGTCAAAATTTAATACTTAGATTCTTATAGTGAAATACTTAAATAGGATACTTGGGGACTAAACGTAGGCTTAGTTATTAGCCAAACCGGTATAAATTGACTACGTCCTTCTTCTCTCTCTCTTTAACTTTTAAATTTCAGCATTGTATTGTGTGTGTGTTCTTTTTAGCAAAAGACTCCTTCACTTTTATAAGAGGCTCCTTCTATTTTTAACTTGGAAGAGGTTCCTTTCAGTTTTAACAGGCACTTTCTATTTTTAACTTATTTTTAATAGGATTTATCATTCAGTAGGCTCATTTCGTTTAAACAGGGTGCTATCCTACAAAAGGCTCATATTGCCTAACAGGATCCTGTCGTTTAAAAGACTTTATCGTCTGATAGGCTCCTACTATTTTTATTTATTAACTAGGACTTGTTTATTATACGAATTGAAAGAACTTGCAAAAAATTTGTCACACACAATTCACCCCCCTCTTTGTGTGTGTTTGCTTTATCATTCGGTATCAGAGTGAGGTGCCACATTTTTGTGTTTTACAGCGCGTGATAGATCATGGCAAATAATTTGAGAAGTTTTGAAAGACAATTTGTCTCAAAGCCTCCTTACTTCAATGGAAATAACTACTTGTTCTAGAAAGAAAGAATGACAATCTATCTCCAATCTGTAGATATTGCAGTCTGGCAAGCCATCAGAGTTGGAGCTACACTTCCCGATTCAAATAACGTAGAAGTATGGGCTGATGTTGATAGAAGAAATGCACAACTAAATGCTAAAGCAAAACATCATTTGATCTGTACATTATCTCAAGAACAATATGAGAAAATATCCCATTGCTCTATAGTAAAGGAAATGTGGGACAAACTACAAGTCACATTTAAAGTAATGAATGAGGCAAAAAATCATATAATAAGTCTTTTAGTGCATTAATACGAAAGTATTGGCACGAAACAAAGAGTAACCATAGACGAATTCTTCAGACGCTTCAAAAATATTATCACTACCTTAAAGAACTTGGGATAGATATATCCCAATGACGAGCTTGTAACGAAGATTCTGAGGTCACTACTAAAGGAACGGAGACCTAAAGTGACAGCTCTAGAGGCGGCAAAGGATTTAGATACTATTTCACTTGACTAGTTATGAGAAAATCTGATGATCCATAAAACCTAGCTTAGGCAAGATGAAGGATCCTCTTATAAAAAAGGAATGGCACTAAAAGCAACCGATGAATCAAACGGTGATGAAAGTGACACTGAGTTGCAAATAGATGAAGATGACGAGTTAAACTTTAGGATAAGAAAATATGCATGCTTTTATAAAATGAAGCTGATGAAGAAAAGAGAAGGAAATAAGAAAGTTGGAAACAATATGTTCTAATCAAAAGGCAGCAGCAGTAATAACAATATACAAAATAATCAAATCATATGCTATCACTACAAAAAGCTTGGACACACAAGACCAGAATGTCCTCTTCTTCAAAAAGACAAGTTAGAGAACATAAAATCCAGAAAGCAAGCAATGACTGCAACCTAGTCAGATGAGGATTTTAAAAACTTTGAAGAAGAAGAGCCAAAAGAAGTCAGCAATGTTTGCTTCATGGCTGAATCGGGAGACGATGAGGTGTATTATTCTGACTCTGATATTGAAGTTGATGAATTGAAAAATGAATATCATGAATTATATGATCAGTACAAAAGGTTGACATTAAAGGATTTAAAAGAAGTTGAGAAGTCCAAGAGCAATGATGCATCTCTGAAGAGTAAGATTAAATCATTGGAATCTGCGAATGAGAATTTGATGACCACGAATATGTCTCTTGAGGTTGACTATAAGCAAAAGGTTTCTAAAAAGGAAGTTTTGGAAGAAAGAGTAGCTAAGTTACAAAATATGCTGCTAAAAAGTGATTATGATAAGGTAAGACAATTAGAAGAAAAAGTTGTCGCCTTAGAACTTAAAAAGGAGAAAAGTGTTCGAAAGATCTTATCTCTAGAAAAAGATATAGAAAATTTCATTGATGGAAGGAAGAATCTCGATGCATTGCTTAGTAGTGGTAAATGCATTTTTGGTAAGGACAGAATAGGATATAATGAAAATAACAATATCAGGTCATACAAAAACTTCTTTGTTAAATCCAACAGTAACTAAAACAACAGGAACATACTAAGTGGAAAAAATCATAATAACTATCATTCATCTGTTTTGTTTGATTACTGTGGTAAACATGGTCATATTAGTCATTCTTGTAAATTTTGTAAAATGGAGAAATTATCTCAACTGTACGTTTGAATCAAAAGGTCAAATTACTAACCTGAAAGATCCTAAAAAAATTTAGGTACCTAAAATGAGACAATGCTGTCTGCAAATATGTTTCAAAACGAAGACAAGGGAGAATCAATGGATAATTAATAGTAGTTATTTGAGACACATGATAGGTGAAATATCACATTTCAACTACATTGAAAGAACAGACATAGTTAATGTTGTCTTTACAGACAAAAATAAAGTAAAAGTTACCAGAATTGGTAAAATTGGTGATTCTGACTCTACCTATATTGATAACGTTCTCTTTGTTGATGACTCGAAACATAACCTGTTGATTATGAGTCATTTATGTGACAAGGGTTACAAAGTCATTTTTTATGCATCTCATTGTGAAATTGTCAATATTTATAATGATAATATTGTGTTTGTTGGTCCTAGAAATCAGAATATATATTGTGCTCAACTGGAAGACATGTCATCACAAAGTGTTAAGTGTTTTGTCTCTCTAAAAAAAGATTCATTTATCTGGAATAGAATATTTAGACATGTTAACATGAGCATTCTATCAAAACTCTCAAAAAATGAGTTAGTAAGAAAACTACCAACTTTAAAGCTCGAAAGCAATCAGGTTTATGAAGCTTGTTTAAAAGGTAAAGAAATCAAAAGTAGCTTTCGTCTTAAAAATATTGTATCTATTGGGGAACCTTTTGAACTTGTGCACATGGATTTATTTAGTCCTACTAGGACTCAAAGTTTTGGTGGTAAATATTACGGTTTTGTTCTAGTAGATGATTACTCAAGATTTATATGGGTTTATTTTTTATCAAATAAGGATAATGCTTTTGAAGTGTTTGAGAAGTTTTGGAGAAAAATTCAGATAGAAAAAGGATATTGCATCACTTCAATTTGGAGTGATCATAAAGGAGAATTTAATAATAGAAAGTTTGAAGAATTCTATGAAAGAAATGGTATAACTCACAACTTCTCTTGTCCAAGGACGCCTCAGCAAAAAGGAGTTGTAGAGAGAAAAAACAAAACTTCGGTTGATATGGCCAGGACCATATTAGGTGAAAGTGGACTACCGCATAGATACTGGGCAAAGGTTGTATCCACAACATGTTATGTACTTAACAGGTGTCTCATAAGACCTATTCTAAAAAAGACCTTTTCGAGCATTTGGCTGTAAGTGTTTCATTCTAAACAATAGAAAAGACAACCTTAGAAAGTTCGATGCGAGATCAAACGAAGCTATTTTTTTAGGATACAGTACTGCTAGTAAAGGATTCAGAGTATATAATAAAAGAACAAAAAAGATAGAAGAATTGATATATGTGGCATTTGATGAAGCACTACCTGTGACAATAAAAACTGACTCAGATTATAAAGAGCATCTATTGGTACCTAAAAATACATTAGAGAATTAAACTACACCTATAACACCTTCAAAATTACAAGATCATCAAGAAGGTCCTTCTGAAGCTAGATATAGCAGACTCCTTCCTCAAGCACTTCTTAGTAGGAGCCTATGCCACGAATAAAACCTAGAGAAAGGAGAGGTCTTGATACACATAAATATATTCTTAAAGATCCCTTTAAAAGCCTAAGAACAAGATCATCTTTTAAGAACAACTTTGTGGATTTCATCTCACAATTAGAACCAAAGTCTATTGAAGAAGCTCTTACTAATAAGAATTGGGACTCAGCTATGAAAGACCAGCTAAGTCAATTTGATAAGAACAAATTATGGAATCTCGTGTCTCTTCGATAAAAAAAGTCAGTTATTGGAACTCATTGGGTGTTTCGAAACAAACTTGATGAAAATGGTAAGGTGGTAAGAAATAAAGCTAGACTTGTAGCTCAAGGGTAAAATCCACAGGAAAGTATTGATTTTGATAAAACTTATGCACCTGTTGCTAGATTAGAAACAATTAAAATTTTACTTGCCTTTGCATGCTATAGAAACTTTAAGTTGTTTCAAATGGATGTTAAAAGTGCATTCTTAAATGGTTTCAATAATGAAGAAGTATTAAGCAACCCCTAGGTTTTGAAGATGAAAACCATCCGGATTATGTAATGAAATTATCCAAAGCTTTGTATGGTTTAAAGCAGGCTCCTTGAGCATGGGATGAGAGGTTAAGTAACTTTCTGCTTGAGAAAAACTTTGAAAGAGGAAAGGTCGATAAAACCTTATTTATTAAGATAAAGGAGAATGATTTACTCATAGTGCAAATATATGTTGATAACATAATATTTGGTGTTACTAATCCATCCTTTTATGAAGAATTCTCAGCATTAACGTAGGGGGAGTTTGAAATGAGCATGATGGGAGAGTTATCATTCTTTCTCAGATTACAAATTAGATAAATAGAAAAGAGAATCTTCATTAGCCAAGGCAAATACATAAAGGAACTCATTAAGAAATATCATTTTGAGAATACCAAACCGATGGGTACTCGTATATACACTAGAACTAAACTTGATAAAGACAAAGAAGGCAAAGCTAAGAATTAGACAAAGTATAGAGGAATGATTGGATCACTACTATATCTTACAAGCTCAAGACCAGACATTATGCTTAATGTGTGACTTTGCAAATGCTTTGAATCAAATCCAAAAGAAAGTCACCTTCAAATAGTCAAAACAATCTTTTGATATCTCCATGAAACTATGGATTTTAAACTATGGTATCCAAAAACTGATTTATTTGTCATAGTGGGCTATTGTGTTGCAGATTATGTAGGTGATAAAGTCAATCGAAAAAGCACAAGTGGTTTTTGTCAATTTCTTGAAGGATGTCTAGTATATTGGTCCTGTAAGAAGAAAAATTGCACAGTGCTTTCGACGACCGAAGCGAAATACATAGCAACTGCCAGCTATTGTAAAAGCTCAAATCTTATGGATGAAGCATCAACTACAGGAATTTTCTTTAAAATTTTCTCATAATCCTATATTATGTGATAATACTAGTGTTATAAATCTTTCTAAAAATCCTGTGCATCATTTTAGGACTAAGCATATAGAAATCAAGCATCATTTTCTTAGAGATCATGTTTTAGAAGGAACCATTGATCTTTTGCATGTTAATACTGAGAATCAAGTAGCTGACATTATGACTAAGCCACTCTCTGAAGATAGATTTTGCGTGTTAAGAAAAGAACTTGGTATGTGTAAACTCTCTGATATTATTTCTGCATGAATATTCTCTGCTACTTGTCTTTGCATTTTGTTTAACAGGCTTCTTTTATTTTGATTCCTTAGAAACTCTCTCTTAGTTTAATAAGCTCCTTTGAGTTTAGAATGCCCCTCTTAGTTTAGAAGCCTCCTCTTAGGTTAGTAGGTTTCTTCTAGATTAGAAGGCTCCTCTTTTTTTATAAGGTTTCTCTCGGGTTGACATTCTAAGTTACACGTGTCCTAAAAATAGGGAGTCATTAATGGCGTCGTTTCAGTCTTTTAAAAAATGCGCTAATAGTCTTACAACTTTACATATGCGTCTGTTAGAAGATACGCAACTGATTACGCTTCCACTTCTGGCTTATACATCTAATCATCCTCTCATAAAATCAACGCTCAAGAATCACTTAGTATACCTTAAGAAAACTTCTCTTGTCTTCTTATCTCTGTCATTCTCATCTGCGTCGCTTATTCTCTTTGTACCCTAACTTTTTGCATTCTTATTGCCTCTTATTTTCTCTCTCAAACTTCACTAGGCTCATCTACAATGGCTAAAACAAAATCAAAAGGACAAAAGAAAACCCCAACTTCTTTTGTTAACCATGATGAAGCTCGTATTACTGAACCTTTCTCCTCTAAACCTCAAGAGAAGAAAGTGCCTACAGTGCACTAGATTACAAATGAAAATGATTCAGATGAAGAATCTACTTGGATGATTAGATGACCATGTACCAAAGGAATTCTTACAAAATAAGCCGACAAAAGTTCTAAACAAAAAGAAACCATGGATGTTGAAAAGAAAGAGGAAGAAGAAGCCAAAAAAAGAAAAAGGGAAGAAATAATGAAAGGTAAAGCGCTTGTAACTAAATATACTATTGAAAATGCTATTGATTGAAAAGAGTTATCTCAAGGAGAGATATGTCCCAAAGAAAAAAGGGAAAAGAAAATAAAGATAGCTACATACAAGTAAAGAAAGACATCAATACCACAAAAAATGTTTGAATGAATGGAAGTTGAAGTCCGTTATAAAACACAGTACAAGAAAAGAAAGGTGGTTGCTGGGTGGATCTTGCATCCTATAATATTTAATGACATAGGTATACACATATCTCCTTACTTTGTTGCCATTGGTTAGGAAAATTTTATGAAATTAAATGAGACAGTATGCGATGAGCTAGTCAGGATATTCTACACACACATGAAAAAGGAAGAAATTAATGGAAAGCTAGCCATTGTCTCATGGGTGCATGAATGTGAAATTTTAATTTCTGAAGAAATCTTAGAAGATATACTGGAAGTAGCTCCTATAGGGAGAACTAATTTGCCCTGTCATAAGTGGGATGTTGATGATCTGGAGTTTGTCAAAGTTGTCAAATCCATCTGCCTTCATGTTAAGAACACCCAAGACGGGAGACCCTGGAGCAGACAATTAGAATTAATACCACGATGCCTTAAATCACTTTCAACTAATTCAATTTTTCCTAGAAGTAGCTTAGTTGAAAGGTGCAGCCTGTTGGACACTTATGTGGTGTATAATTTGCTAAAAGAAAACAAAATGAATCTTCTAGCTATGATCTTGAGATTCATGTTAGATAAGGGGAATCATAAGAATACCACCAGTTGCCTACCTTATGGGATGTTGCTCACCAAGATTTTCAACCATTATGGAGCTCCTTTTGCGAATTTGAACTGGTATTCACTGGCTAAGTTTCACCCTTCCATTTCCTTCCAATTTGGATACATATTGCAAAACAATGTATGACTAAAAAAAAGATCTGAAAGATTAGCAGAAAACTTACATCCTGCTCCAAACCAACAGACTCCTTTTCCTCCTTAGGAAGAAAATAGTGCAAAACTCCATCAAAAACTGTATAACATTCAAGCCAATCAAGAACAGATTCGAGAACAAATAGATAACATACAAAATCAACTTCTTGACATGCATATTTTGTTGAGAAAAATCTTTGGATCCCTTCATTAACTCTGTTCCTATTCGCCTGGCTTATTCGAACTTGTGGTAGTTTCTTCCTCCCTTTACTCTATTATTTTTTATAATGACAAAGGGGGAGAGTTTATGTGGATATATTTTTTGCATATTTCTGCATATATGATGCATATTTCTCAATGTTGTCTCGATTATATATGTGATTAATTCTGTTGATGAACTTGTGAAATTTTGTGATATATAAACGATAGGCTCCTTTCTTAATAGACAGGCTCTTTCTAATTATGTCTAAACATATAAAAGTCAGGTATCTTTCGAAATCATTTGTTATCTCTTTGAATTTTGAAAAATATGTTTATTATTACTTGTCATCATCAAAAAGGGGGAGATCTTGATGATAACTATATAATATTTTAAAATTCAAATTGGATTTATTTTCTTGTATAGATAATGGTTTTTTAAAGGAAATAAAATCATAAGAAAATTACTTCCTTTCTTACATGAACCTTCTTAGTAAGCTTTCCTTATTAACATTCAAGAAGATCTTACCTTTTCGAACAATTAACTCTGGAAATTTTTGTTCCAAGAGAGATGATATTGAAAATCCAAAGTCAACTCAAAATTAAGATGAAACAACGACTAGTTGAAGAAATTGACTATTTAAAGAAGAGCAACAACACTTGTGAAGCAACAAACATGCTCAAACTTTTGAAACATTTGAGTAGTATCTATATTTTTTAGAGTCACATCATTCTTATTGTGCCTTAGAAAGTAAAATCATTATATCAAGAGAGAAATTGTTACTTTATTTTTTTGAGAGCTTTTAGAAGCTTATTATACACTTCGAGTGTGGAAAGTTAAAAAATCTTGAAAAATATGTATTTGTGAGCTTGGAGAGGGTTGTCAAATTTAATATTTAGATTCTTATAGTGAAATACTTAAGTTAGATACTTGAGGATTGGATGTAAGCTTAGTTGTTAGTCGAACCAGTATAAATCGACCGCGTCCTTCTTCTTTCTCTCTTTAACTTTTAAATTTTCGCATCATATTGTGTGTGTGTTCTATTTAGCAAGAGGCTCCTTCTATTTTCAACTTGCAAGAGGTTGCCTTCTGTTTTAAATTATTTTAAACAAGATTTATCATTTAGTGGACTCCTTTTGTTTAAACAGGGTCACAAAAGGCTCCTATTGCCTAATAGACTCCTGTGGTTTAAAAGAATTTATCGTCTGATAGGCTTCTACTATTTTTATTTGTTAACTAGGATTTGTTTATTATACGAACTTAAAGAACTTGCGAAAATTTTTCGTCACATATAATTCACCCCTCTCTTGTGTGTTTGCTTTATTACGACCTACATCCGCACGGCTTTCACTAGCTTAATCACTTTCACCAAAGTACAATAGTTTTACACAAAGCTTTGCTAAGCTGACACCACTCACCTCTTGACATTATCCACTCGGCCTTACATCCTGTGAAAGTATTTCATTACCAATAATACGACCGCCTCGTGCTAACCTCTACAGAAGATTTTTGCCACAACTAAAGATAATGAATATAAAAATATAATCTCAAGTGATTGAAACAATAACAAAATAGACAAAGAAACACTTGAGTTAAAAGACACTCTCCTATAATTGCACCCACATCAAAGTGAAATTATGGAAAGTTGTTCAACAAGAATTTTGTTGTGAATTTTCGAATTAATCACTAAAGTATCTCATGCACAACAACCGCAAAACTCATCAAAGGAACATGTGTTTCATCACCAAAACATCCCAAAAGCACAACTACAACGATAATTGATTTATTACTTGTTTTTCACTCATAAAAACAATAGAGCATTTGTCCAAATATGCACACATATATATTTAGAAAAATGTAGCTGCCAAAGATAGCTTAAATCACAAATAAATCTGCTACATATAAATCTTCAACTAAGCCTGTCTATCTTCAAGAAATTATATCTTCTTTAGGATTCTATTTCAAATAGGACTTCCTACATACTTATATTATTTTCAAGAAGCATTATCCAATACAGTGAAATCATATCCCCAGTAAACTTTTTGTCTCTTATGATATATCAAATAAATCAAACTATAAATAATGTCTAAAATAGTTAATTAGATATTTTAACAAATATCTTAATACTAATGATAATCAATCGTTATCAGGAGATATGATAACCACCTTAACTAATGATTTAAGAAACAATCACACGGTTATATGCTGAGGCTTTTTTCTTTATTCTAAATCAAATTTTCATCAGTGCTTCCACGAACCAAACTGAATCTGATAGCTGATATGATGACTATCAATTCATAGTTCAGCAACTTCTTTCTCCCACGTTAGTGATTCCACCCTGTAGAGCTTCTTGATAGGACGCGCTCTTCCCAATCCGGCACTTTGGGCAATATTATTTGAATTTATTTTGATAAAAATGAAACTCATAAGTTAGAATCACTGACGTGGGTGAAAGAAATATATATGACTTTTGTGGTCTAAGTAAATCAATATTCTTAATTTTTAAAATTTTAAAATAATTTTTTATAGTTTTTGATTTTCTAAAAAATTCATTCTCTTATATTTCCATTAAAATATAACGGTAAAAAAATATGACACGGATATCATACATAGAATAATCAACTATTTCTAATATAACAATTCAATTCAACTATTAAACCTGATTCAATTAATTAAA
>JANQBM010000006.1:35128880-35154827 GCA_025594535.1 Erythroxylum domingense
AAGATCATCGTAAATAAGATGGGGGTGATCATGAGTACAAATTAAAGGTAAATATTCCATCATTTAGTAGTGACCTTAATATAGAAGACTTTTTAGATTTGTTAAAAGAAGCAGAAGAGTTCTTTGATTACACTTAACTTTTATATAAGAGGAAGGTAAAGTTAGTTGCATATTAGCTTAATGGGGGGCTATTGTTTGGTAGAATCAATTAAAAGAGAATAGGCGAAGAAAGTGGGCTCTGGTGTTTACTTGGGTAAGGATGAAGCAATTATTGAGGAGATGATTTTTGCCTCAGATTATGATCAGTATTTGTTCAACATTTATCATAATTGTATTCAAAGGAGTAAGACTATTTATGAGTGTTCTATTGATTTTTTGAGATTGGAAGCCCAAAATAATTTGGTGGAAAGCAAACCAAAACAAGTTGTTCAATTTTTGAGGGGTTTAAAGTTAACAATTTGGGATAAAATTGAGATTCAAATAGTTTTGTATGTTCATTATGTATGGAATTTGGCTATGAGGGCTGAGATGCTGATTAATAAGAGGTCATAGGATTATAGGAGAATGGGATTGGTAAGTAAAAAAGGAAAAAAAGTTGTTAGCTCTACTCCCATATATGTTAATGGCACAAAGGCAAATAACAATGGAAAAAACCCAACAAAAAAGCTACACCAGCTACTAAACTCGTCAACTCTTATACTAAATTGGCTCCTTTAAAGTGCCTTAAATGTTGGGAAGCCATTTTTCTAATGAATATCCAAAGAAAAAATTTTCAACACAGTGTAGCAGGTAGTGGGATATTTTGAGGAAGGGGAGAGCATGTCCAAAGGTGAAGATTGTGAATACCCCGAGGAGAAAAGATGGCTTTGTTAAGTTATTAAAAGATTAATAGTTTTTAAAAAGGACCATAAATATTGGAAATAACATCGTATACAAAAATCTTTGTGAGTTAATCATTGATAGAGGTATCCAAAAGAATATCATCAACAAATCAATGGCCAAGAAGCTGAAATTGTCGAACAAATCTTAACCCAAACCCTACAACATCACATGGATTACTGCCATTGGTGGTATCCGTTCCATAAAAAGATATAAAGCATCATTATCTATTGGTAAATACTAGGATAAGCATTATTGTGATGTTGTTGATATGGATGTATGTTATTTTTTTGGTAGACTATGGGAATATTATGTTGATGCATATCAATCAGGAAGGAAGAATATTTATCGATTTGTATAGAATGATGTGAAGTAGAAGTTAGTGCTTATAAATAAAAAGAGAGTGGTCAAACCTAATCAGAAAAAGAAGTCATTACTAGAATTGGAAAATAATAGGGGAAGTTTTATAAGTGAGATGAAAGAAATGAAGGAGGTAAACTTGTTGATAGTGAAAGAGGAAGAAGAGAGTGAAAAGAAAGAAGATGAGATTCCTTTAAAATTGCATCAATTCTAGAAGAATTTAGGGATATAATACTCGATGAATAACCTAGCGGATTACCTCCTATGAAAGATATCCATCACCACATTGATTTGGTTACTGGAGTTAGTTTACCTAACTTAACTCACTATCGTACGAGTCCAAAGAAGAATAATATCTTAAGGGAGAAAGTAGAAAAATTAATTAGGAGAGGGCATATTAGAGAGTGTATGAGCCTATATGTGGTTCCTACTTTACTTACACCCAAGAAATAGTAGTTAGAGCATGTGTGTAGATAGCCAAGCCATTAACAAAATTACTATTAAGTATAAATTTCCTATCCCAAGGTTAAATGATATGTTAGATCAATTGAGTGGGGTAGTGATTTTTCTAAGATTAATCTCATGAGTGGTTATAATCAAATTCAAATTAGAGTTAGGGATGAGTAAAAATTGCGTTTAGGACTAGAAATGGGTTATATGAATGTTTAGTGAAGAATTTGAGTATAGAGTTTATGGGTTTTGAGTATTTGAAGGAGTTACATGACAATGATACAAATTTTAGGAACAATTGAGAATTATGTTTGGTGAAAAATTCCAATGTTGATTTCTATGTACATGATGGGTTTTTCATGAAAGGAAATCAACTTTGTCTTCTAAGAACTTCACTTAGGGAGAAGGTGATCAAAGAATTGCATGAGGGAGGCTTAGTTGATTACCTTGGTGGAGATAAGACTTTTGAAGAAGTGAGAAAGAGATATTATTGGTTGAAGATAAGGAGAGACATTGTTACTATTATAGAAAGGTGCCAAGTTTGACAAGCTTATAAGTAACATGCTTCAAATATTGGTTTGTGCATGCCTTTTCCAATTACTAATGCTATTTGGGAGGCTTTTTGACTGAATTTTGTGTTCAAACATCCAAAAACACAAAAAGGTATGGATTCTATCTTTTTAGTTGTGGATAGATTTCCTTAAATGACATATTTATCCCTTTTAAAAAGGTAACGGATGCCACAATAGTTTCCAAGCTATTCTTTAGAGAAGTGATGCGACTCTATGGTAATTCTAAATCCATTACTTATGATATTGATATCAAGTTTTTGAGTCACTTTTGGAGGACCTTATAAGAGTTATTTGATTCTTCTCTTTAAGTATAGTAGTACTATGGACCCCCAAACCGATGGCCAGTCGGAGGTAATGAATAGGACTTTAGGTAATTTGATAAGATGCATATATTGTGACAAAACAAAATTTTGATATTTTTTAATTGCATAAGTCGAATTTGCCTATAACAATTTAGTACATAATATTGTTAGTCGATTTCCAATTAATGTAGTTTATACCAAGGTATCTAATCACGCTCTTGATCTTCTTAAATTTCTTAAATCTTCTAATGTTTCTTCCAGCTGCAAAGTTAGTTAAAGAGGTATAAGAGATTCGAGTGGAGGTGAAGAAGATTAAAAGAGCTAATTAGAAGTATAAGGATAAGGTTGATCTGCATAAGTGAGCTTAAGTGTTTAATTTTAGAGATGAAAGTATGGTTTTCTTAAGCAAGAACTAAACTATTGTAAACTATAACAAAAGTATAATCCATTCAAAATTAAAAGGAAAATCAATGACAATGCCTACATTATTGAACTATCTCTATAGATGAGCAATATCTCTCTAACCTTCAACGTTTTTAATCTTTCGCTTACTTTGATGATATAGACCTTGGATATATTAACAATAAAACAAGGTCGAGTTCTTTGACAAGTGGAGGTGAATGATGAGGCATTTGAATTCTTAGACAGATTGAAATATTCACTAGCATGTGATCTCACCATATCCAACGCTCCTCTTTGCATTTCTTTCTCTTTAGGAAGAATTGTATATTGAATAGCATGTAGTCATGCTATCTAACATTCTTCTCTATATTTCTTTCTAATTGGGCATAATGGAATATTGGCTTGTACGTGATCACGCCTTACCTAACATTTTTCTCTCGAGAGTTTTGCATAATTTCCTATTTTACTTTATTTATTTCTTATTTCAATCTTCATCTAATCTTTTTAATTCTTTTCCTATTTTATCTAAAAGTCTTCCTAAGATAAATTAAAGTTTCCTATTTTTAGAAGTCTTCCTAAAATAAATTAAAGTTTCTTATTTCTTTTAGAAGTCTTCTTAAGATAAATTATCTTTTTCTTTTTTTTTTGAATTCTTCCAAAGGTGAATTAGGATTTATGTAAGCCTATTTACACAATTTTCAAAAGAGATTAAAATAACTCTCTATTAATAAAAGTTAATTTTCTCTTTGAGAATTTTTATCCTACAATTCTTAGATTGGAATTGTGTTTGTTTATCTTTTACGCTGCATCAGAGACATGAAGCACTGAAGCAAAAGAAGATGATATAGACGATAGAGGATGAAGTAGTAACAAACGGAGAAATGCATAATGTGAAAGGGTCAAAAATGGAGAAATGCAGAATGTACCTGATTTTTGTTTTGAAACTTTAAACGAGCTTTCCGAAGCTAAAACGATCCCGAATCTATCGTCATCTTCGTGGGAATCTATCACCGAGATGCGGGCTAAGTCTTTCTACAATTTTCTCAATACATAAGCTTTTTTAACGGGTCAGAGATTCCTTATGCTTATGATTGACATGAGCAACTGCAAGAGACCTTAACCCCATCACAAGGCTGATATAGACTAAGTCCACCTAAAAGGGATTCATTCTCCACTCGGACTTTGACCTATTGATTTAGATCATTTATTAGGACACTTTATTATCTTTATATGGATCAAATTACATAACTTAACTGATAATTTATTTAAAACCAAATAATGCAATTAAATGTTATCCACTTAATGGGAAAATGACAAAATTTCCCTTAGGGCCAAAAATGTCTAACATTCTCCCCCTTGGACAGTACTTAATTGCAGTTTTGACTCAAGTTTAAAAAACAGTTTAAAAACTAGGTTAAGCTACGCTACTATATGAGTCGACTAAGTTTAAAAACAAAACATTTGATCCCAAGATAATGAAAGTCCAGCATTCTATCTTGCAAGGCTTTCGATACTGAAAAATATTAAATGTACGTGACATGTACGACACAGATCCAATACAATCACGAATATCTAATACATCACTAACATGAATGGGAAAATGGAGTGTGGCAAACTATGATGATACCTTTATGATATAATATGTATCATCTTCGTCTGTAGATCTCAATTTTTCTAACTTTATGCCAAACTGCATTGCTAAATTGCATAAGAGAAATCCTGTTTTGTCTCACTGAATGCTAAATAGTATTAGATAAAACTTGTTTCCTCTCACCAAATGCTATATTGCATCAGAGGAAACCTTTATGTTCTCCAATTGAATGCTAAACTGCATTAGATAACCTTTATGGGATTAAAACTTATATCCCCTATGTTATGTCAAACTTTAAGGATATATCTATATAAAACTGAATGTGTCTAATGACATAGGGTCAAGGTCAATCTTTATATATGTCCAATGACCTTTAAAATGTTGAAGATCAACACAAAATCTTAAGGCTTCTATACGTATTATGACAATATATAATAACTTGTATTACTGAGAATAAACAATGATCATCTTTATCGATGAACCATCATACCATCATAATACATCAAAACATACAAATGTACGTGGAGCAAACATAACGATTTGTTTAACTAACAGTGTCTAAGGACTTCAAAATACTCATACTGTATACTTGTATTCTAAACACAAGTGGGTAAAGTCCTTTAGTTAAAGAATCGAGTTATCGTTCCTCAGTCTTTAAATGCTCCAAACCTTAATGTCACCTTTTATTGTCAACTACTTTATGGTCAAATATTTGACCTCAAAATGCTGAGGCCCTGTGATATTCAATGTTGTTTAAACAACACAGAAGCTTGATTATGACATTACAACCGAATGGGTTTAGCTCTTGAGTCAACCACAGACAACTCAGAAATCAAATTTCCGAGCTAAACTGTCTATAAAGTAGCCCTATGGTATGCACTATGTATGCATGGTTGAGGAAGTCACCCGTGTCTAACTGACACTCTTCCGCAACATTGTACCATTTGTAACCTTAAACTATAACGTTAAGTGAACTTTCGATCATCTGGACATATAGCTAAATTTGAATCTTGATTCCCTGCTAGGTTTAGTCTGTTAACTTTTTTATATGTCAACATATAATCCTTGATTCCCTTTAATTATCCCAACACTAACTTGACTAGATTTTAATGGTCTATATCTGGGTTAACCAGATACTGACCAAATAGTCAAACAGTAGATGCAATGTCCTACTAGTACATAGCCGAGCATACATTAGGCTATCAACTGTATTATAATACAGAACATTCCTCATAAGCTCTCTCTTTACTTTATTCTTTGGTCACTATGCCAAAGATTATCTCTCACTATGAGAGATAGGTGTTACGACAGGTTTACAGTTAACCGTATTAAACCTTTGTAACATATACTTAATCTATGCATTCTGTGAGAGGTATGATGAGTTTTAAGATCTGTCTTGGTGAATCCAAATACCTAGGACAAAAGGTGCTACGCCAAGGTCCTTTATGTCAAAGTTTTTGACCAAAAGTTGCTTAACCTTATACAACATGGTCAAGTAATTTGGCGTGAACAATATATCATCCTCATGCAGTAACAGGAAGATAATTTTGCTCCCCCTGACCTCATAGTACAAGCATCTTTTTAACTTTATTTTCCATGAAACTGAAAGAGGTAACAACCTCATCAACTATAAGGCTTCACTTTCAGAAGGTTTGATGTAAATCACATATTGATTTGCATAGCACACAAACCATGTCAGTTCCATCATGATCTTGAATTCCTTCTGGTTGTACCATATAGACCACTTTATAAAGTTCTTTATTCAAGAAAACAGTTTGGACAACCATTTGATGTAACTCTTTATCATCATAAGCTACAATTGCCTTAATCACTCAAAATGTATCCTTTGAGGATACGAGAGAAAAGTAACACTAAAGTCAACATTTCTCCCTGAGTGAACCATCAGGCAATTGAGCGAGTCCATAAATCACTTAACTTTATCCTGAAATCCTTTAAGTCTTAAACTTCATTTACAACTAACAGTTTTACAGTTCTACTGCGAAATCAACTAGCTCCCTGACCTTACTATGCTTCATGGCTTACATCTCATAAGTCATTGCAACCCACCATAATTCTGCATTGGGTACAGAAATAGCTTTTATAAAAGTAACTAGATTCGTAACATGTCTGATATCATAGTCCTGTTCACCTAATAGACTATGTTGTCAGATGGGATAATAGGTCATCCCACTATGGTAGATTTTCATAACTGCATTAGATCTTGTATCCCTAGGAACCTCTGTGTGTACAGATATAGGTTCCTATTCCTATACAGACACGGTACAAAGACCTAAATCCACCGGATCTAACTGTATAAGTAACGGATACATAACAACTGTAGTATCTATCCTATTATTATCCTGAGGGTCAAAGGGCCCACCATATCATAGACATCATATGCCAGAAACTTAGCTATTAGTGATTCCATTATTTTGTTCCCTCCTTCTCTATAGTAAAAGTTTTGGCCTTTAGAGTGGTTAGGATATTTTACTAAATAGCAATGAATGGAATAAGTATGCAATTTTTCTTTATAAGGACTATATCATCTCGGCACGGTAGTTCCACACACAAATGTGTGTGAGATTGGGTTTTCACACTTTTAGATAATCAGGTATATTAGTCCCATTCTGCATCAACTTTTTCAAGTCTTTTACGGTGCAGTTATGCCTTTTAGCAACATGCCATTTTGCTCAAGACTATCCGATATAGTGAATCAAGTCACTATCCCAACCGATTCCATATATCTGGCAAACAGACCTTTTCAAGTCCTGAAACACCATGTTTGCCATAATATTCTCCTCCACGGTCATATCTGACATTCTGAATGGATTTTTCCAATTGGTTCTCAACCTTCAGTCTTTAAGCAAGAACTCATAACTGTAATAGGAATAATCATCACAAATGTCATGATACTTTTGAAATTACACAATGCAACTATATAAGGTCTACTAATATCTTTATGTATCTAACTCAAGAAGCTAGAAGCATGAGTTGACTTTAATATTCTTATTAGTCAACTTACTCCTACAATAGTCAACACATATTTCCAGATCATCATAATGTATAATTGAGAGAATGCTTTCCTTAATCAATCTCTTGACTCTAGCACTGGAAATGTGGCTTAAACTTTTATGCCACACCATGTATGACTTTCCATTCATCAGGGTCCTTTAGTTGATGACTTGTTTAGCAAGATATGAAGAAACATATATCTAATTCAGGGTAAGACACATTCTATATAAACCATATAACAAGAAATTTGTACCATTATGTTTTGCATTAAACATCACTATACAACAAAAGTATTAAATACAAAACGTCAACTTTCTTTATCCAAAATTAATCCAAAGATCATATACAAAATGTGTCGTGTAAAAACCTAAATGAACCTTGCAAAACGGTTTAGTACATACATCCCCTATAGATATTACTTCTACTTCTTCATTGTTGTCAACCATCAATTTCTCCTTCCTTTTATTTGGCTTTATCCTGGATATGAACCCATGCATTATGGAAGCACCTTGATCAGATACTCCACTATATAGTCACCAAGCACTTAATGCAACTATCGCAAATCAGATTCATAACTTGATAAGCCAAGAAGTTATCTGATGATCACAGTCTTTCCTTCTAGGCCTTATACTATTGGTTACTTTATGTCATGCAAACCTTTACCAGCATTGGATTGACCAGCATTAGTATGTGGAGAAGATTCAGTCTATCTACCTTTGATCTTAGCGAGCTTTATCTTTGTCTTCTCTTTATTTGCATTGAGGGATGTAGGAGTAATGAGCTTGAGTTTCTCCTTCTAAGCAACGTAATAGGTAATCAAAGCATTGAAGTCCCATTCCTCATCCTACGAATAATATGTCATCATCAGATTACTTAACTCTGAAGGGAGTGTATTCAGAGTCTAATGAACTATAAAGACATCAGAATGAGAAATGTACTCCTTTACTCACCTTTCTCCCATATACCTCATGAAGAACAATTCTTTATTCAAGGAACTTGCCTCAACACTAGATGAGACTGTGTATCTATGGGAGACATCACCAAGAAATTGCTTCGCTATGTCCATGTCAGGAAGTTCACTAAGCAGATGGTTGAGCATGTACCTCTTAGTAGTCATAAGACATAATCTATCCGACTGATCTTGGATTTCCTAGGCAACTTTATGAGCTTTTGAGCTTATGGATGTAGGTGGAGATGGCTTATGTATCTATATGGCCATATCAACCTCAATTTTCTTTTTTGTATTGAAACCGATCAGAGTTTCGATGGTGAAATTGATTTTATTGACCTAAAAGGTAACTGTAAAGTAACTTTGATTAGATAAGCATAAATGTAAGATAACAACGATATTGAAAGCCATTAAATAGTATCTTTCCTGAAAATCCGATCACACATATTATAAAACACCTTAGGGACGAATACATAATATATGCAATTAGACTTCCACATAAAAAGCGATCAAAGTACAAACCTTTAACTCTTACAACACTACTATCTTTGGGTGAATAGATCATTTAAGCAATGACTTTCCTCCATCTAATGCCTTTATGATCATCTCAAAACGTTATATAAGACCAACACCTTTGGGTAGAATAACCAAACATAAAATCAGAGACATCCCCTGACATGCAAGCAGAACAACTCAAAATACTGACTTGAAAGGCCACTTTGGTGACTACATTCTCATCAGCACTCAAAAAGTTCACAAACACAAGGGATATATCTTTATGTTATCCTCACATTTATAAGCATATGGTATGTGACAATGTAACTTCAATAAATGCAAAAACCTGAAAGCACAGTCCTATTGTCACACACTCGTGCTGAAGACATTCTCTAAAAACTTCGTTTGAGACTTTCTTAAAACAAAAATCTCAGTAGAGTGACTATTGTGTATTACTTAATACCGAACCGACCGCCCAAGACATAAGAATCTCATGTATCTCCTTTATTGCAAGTTCATTGCATAAAAATTCACTCAAAAATGGCTTCAGAATGTCTTTATTCCTTTTTCGATTAACTATCATGCAATCCCAAACACTAAATATGAGACCCGAGATACGAAACTTGAAGTATCTTCCTCAAGTGATGTCCGAAGCATGAAAATTCACTTGAAATCAGATTCAGAACACCTTAATTTCTTTTTCTGGAGTTAAACTTTAATTTATTACTAATGTAATAAATCTAGGAAATGAAAAAAATCACTTTATAAATTTCCCTGACTTAGAAACTGACCCAAAACACCTTGGGGCACTCTTACCAGAAATCTAAAATTTTTCTATTTTTTTACTGTAGCTTGTCCATACGGGTTATCAGCATGACGTCAGTCCCACATCATCAGTCGTGTCAGCTGTGCATCGGCATGGATGTCGTGTTCCAGTCACGCACCAGCGACGATTTGTCAAGGACGCGTCTAGCCCATATTACGCACGCTCGCGTCACGTGCAAACGCTTCTACTGACGCGAGCGCGTACTACGCATACGTCAGACATGCATTCGGTGTTGTTTGCGCCACGTGTCGGTGCGTGTGATGCATGCGCCTGACAAGACCGCGCGCCCGCGGTATTGTTCACTGACGCCTACCTCGCTAGAAAAAGGCAATTTTCTGCTAGTTTTGGGTCCTTTTTTTGACTTCTGAGCTCATTTTTAGCCTATTTCTCAAGGCTAAACATATGTATACTACTTTCATGTAATCAAAAGAAAGAAAAAATCGAGACAGAGAAGTAAACTCTCCAAAAACCTTATAGAGAGAAAAATCGAAAAATCTCCGTTTTTAACCACCCGATCATGTCACCACTTTGATACCAATACGTAATGGTACCTTAGTTACGTACACCAGATCGAACGTGAAAGGGAAAAAAGTAGAGAAATGCAGAATGTACCTGATTTTGGTTTTGAAACTTCAAATGAGCTTTCTGAAGCCGAAACGATCCCAAATCTACCGCCGTCTTCACTAAAATCCATCACCGAGATGCAAGCTAGGTCTTTCTATAGTTTCTCAATACGTAAGCTCTCTTAATGGATCAGAGATTCCTTATGCTTACGATTGACTTTAGCAACTGTAGGAGACCTTAACCTATATATATAGCTTCCATATCGGACTTCCCCATCACAAAGCCGATATGGACCAAGTCCACACTAAAAAGGATCCATTCTTCACTCGGAATTCGACCTATTGATTTAGATCATTTATTGGGTCACTTTATTATCTTTATCTAAATCAAATTACGTAACTTAACTGGTAATTTATTTAAAACCAAATAATATAATTAAATGTTGTCCACCTAATGGGAAAATGACAAAATTGCCCTTAGGGGCAAAAATGTCTAACATGAGTATGACTGAGAGGTTAGAGAGGTGTAGCAACAAGTGCATGATTGATTAGGTTTTTACTTTTTTTATTTTTTCCCTTAAATTTTTAAAAATTACTAAACTGACAAATATATTACCAATACTCTTGGTATTTGTTGGACCGACTGAAATCAGGCAAAATTGTTGATAATGACCAATACTTATACTAGTACGGTACAAAAAATTATTGCACCATTTTTGAACGGGACAAAATCTATGTCCTTGGTCAATTGGCATAGGTTGAGTACTCTCCAACTAGAATAGGCTAATGATTCCCCATTTTAACCCAAATGAACCATTAAAATACTCGAGTAACTCAACATTTCCCTAGAATTGAATGTTGCTACCAACATCAACCCTACTTACAGCCATGAATCTGCATGTTTAATCGTATGACGTATAAGTTGTCATCAACACTTGATCAGATGGTATCGTCAAGTTGATTTTATGCGGATGATAATGACAAAAATCAATGAACCTGGTCAACAAAATCTGCAAGCGTACAGAATCGTTACTAGTACCCACAAATCAAGTATTCCAAGGTTATATCCTACAAGTACTAAAATACTCGCTACTGAATTAATCCTAATTACTTGAACCAAAAATAACAAGAAATTTAAAAGATGATTGGATTAGAGCGAACAATCAATTATAAAGACTGTAATTAAACAAACAAGGAAAATTTCATGGTTTAGACCTAGGGATTTGGGATTCACCAATTTAAGAGATTGATCGATATATTATGGAATTGATTGAATGACAAGTTATAATAACGATGACACAAATTCACTTATATTCTCTCTCAATACATACATGAATACCCAACTAGTTGATTATCAACTCTCAATGTGAAACCTAACTAGTCAAATTCATTAAGAACAAGCAACCCTAAGTTATCACACTAGTTTAGGATATCTGTATCTCTAAATCTAATGTGTTTATCTTCCTAATGCACAAATCATACTTCACTTCTTAGTCCATCATATGATTCCTAAGATTGCATCTATGGTGATTAAGCATAGAAACAACAATGAAGCTTAAAAAAGATAAATATAACCCAAGAACTTTCATTTAACACCAATTAATCCATAAAACATCAATCAATCCCCAAAATAGGCTACATCCCTAACCCTAAATGGGGTTTAATTCCAGCACATGATAAAAGATTCACAATACATAAAGACAATCAACATCAAAGATAGGGTAGAGAGAGAAGATAGAGAGAAGACAAAATAAGCTTGCTTCTAATCTTGATTCAATCCTCCTTCATCTTCTTTTCCTAGTTTGGGTGCCTCAAATCTAGCTACCTCATTTTTAGTGCCAGAACCCCTATTTAGGTCTTCAAAATGAGTATTTATAGTGTCTTGGGGGGTCAAAGAAACCTAGATTTTACTAAACAGGGGAATAAAGATCGTAATAGTGTCGTCAAAGTCTGTTAAGCGGACTTTTTCTGGATTTTGGAGCAATTTTGGACAGTAAATGTCCGTTAAGCAGAAATTCACGGGTCTTTCAACCTCCCTTCTCCTCTTATGTCCGTTTGGAGGGACATGATATCCACTAGGCAGACATACGCTGTGCATTTTTAGAAATGTGCACTTTTGACCCTTTAGAATGCAAAATCTTTCCTCATGTCTTCACAGAAGTTGTAAAACTCGACGTCCTCTTCGAAAGCATACTTGAATTGCCTTCATTCGACATCCACAAAAAAAATTAGGCCTTTTGCCTCAAAATCTGTCCAATTGTACCTATTAAGTAATAAAGCTGAATTGTGTGAGAATTAACCAACTAAAGCCCAAAATTCACATAGAGATAAGTCAAATTAATTCTAATTCATCCCAAAATCATATATAAATAATTTGACTTATCAAATTTCTCCACATTTGCACTATTACTTGTCCCCATGCAAAAACAAAAGAAGACTAACTACTAAATCTACAAACAAGTTATTGATTCCACTTTCGTAGGTGTACAGTGGCATTTAGCATATGCCACAAGCCTTTAAACCACTATATGTCCATAATGGAGGAGTTAATGTCTCCTGAGGTTTTATTTAAAATGAACAATACCCACAAACATTTTCTTTCCATCATTCCATACCTAATCATCATCATAGCTCAATCCAATAAGTTGAAAGCATTATACGTAAGAGTTGAAATATAGACATAAGGCCATAATGCTTCTTAAATTAGAACACTAGCTAATCAACAATAAGACATCATAATGCTTCAATTAATCAAATTCACATGCCATGAATGAAGTCCCTCGTAAAGCATTCACTTTCACACACACGTGTGTAATGGTGACTCTCAATCATCTTCTATTACATGTCTCTTACCATAAGCTTGCATCTTATCTACTTCTCCACTACTCCAATCTATGGCATATCCATGAATCAAAAAGGTCTTTATTCCGTTAGATGTAATGGGGAAAAGGGGTAAAGTAGGCTAAGAAAGAATGGATAAGAATTCAAACATTCAATAATTAGTAGAGCAGAAACTACAAATATTACAATCATCATTGGCAAAATTTACTGAAAAATAACCCGACAACCATAATACTTAGAAACTCCACCAACTCTATTATCAAAATTTTCCATCATTCTTTCACCTTAGAATCTGAAGTGAACATGCCCTACTTTTCAAAAACATCATTTAGATGCCATTTTTTCTTTTCTTTTCTTTTTATTTTATTTTTGCATGCTCCTTCAATTTTTGTAGAAAACACCCCCACACTTCTTTCTTTGTATACCTATCAATAAGAGTATTGAATGCACAACATTTATAGCTCTGCTAACCATCAAACAAGGGTAAATTTGTTTTTCTTGGTTCAAGGTTCTTTGGAATAGGTTTACAAAGAAAAAGGATCAAATACAATCAATAGGCATAAAGGGTTCACTAGGAGATTGATATATAAAAAGGGTTGGCTATTTGGCTCAAGCTCAATCCTAATGCCTTTTATCACTTTCATGAACATACCATAGCATGATTATGTAACCTTGAAAAGATGCAATGCAAGTTCGAGAAGTAAACATACATAAAAGCGAAAATTATATCACTTACAAGAAAATATGATTGGAAGCAATCCCTTAGGTTCAAAATAGCTCACTCGGTGATGTTTTCTCATTCAATACTATGCTCATTCACTCAATTTAACATTATGGCATCCAATTGTGACAAGGTATGTAATCAATTTAATCATATTATGCATCTTATTTAAGATCAACCTTACCCATAATACAATTAACTCATTAAATTGGATTATAAAGACAATTAGGATGTGAAAGATGTATAAGTATGTAATCATACATGATGAAAGTATGCAAAATTAAACAAAACAAAGGTTTTTTTTTATTCAATGCAAAATAAGGCATCATCAATTTATCCTCCCCCACACTAATAATCAAAATTGTCCTCAATGTTGGATAAGATAAAAAAGAAACAAAAATGAAAAGATGGAATAAAGAGTAAGGGTAAAGAAACCTCCTGAAATAACCGATTGCAATGTCCAGAAACCAAACTCCGCATTGTGTATTCCTATCTCCAACAAGCTAGACATAACAAAATTATAGAGATGGACAAAATAGTACTGAAGTTATCCTTACAATTTACCCAAATGAACGAAACAAAATACACATACAGATAAAAAGAAAGTGCATAATGAAAAGCATGAAATTGAAAATGCACATGCAATCCTAAGATCCTATAATGTCTCGTCAAGCTCTATCCTGAAGGGGGTGGCTGGTGCTCGAGAAAAGCCCTCAACATTTCTTCCATCCTAGTTTGGGAAGCTACGAGATTTCCTACTTTAGCTCAAATTCCTCGAACTTTTGCGCAGACTTCTTATAACTGGGCTAGAATTTGATGGTTCCCTTGATCTGGAGTATTTTGGGATTGTTGTGCAATGATTGGAGTCGGATTGTCCCTTATTCAATGCGAATTGACCCACTTGTTTGGAGCATCTTCTCTATAATTGAATTCTCTCATCTTATCCTCATTGATGACATCCACATCAATAGTATGAGCCACTTCTTCATTTCTGTAGAGGACATTGAGACGCCCAAATAACTGGCTCAATAAGACTGGGAATACAAACCTCTTTGTCTCAGCTTTGTGATGAACTACTTGCCACATCAAAGTCATGATCATTTGGGCAATAGTAATGCCCTGGAATTGGTCATCTCAGAAAAACATCTTGTCCAAAATGTATAAGTCCTCATTCCACAGATACCCTAAGTCACTAGCCTTAGGTATGACATTATGTGCAAGGATGAATGCCACCAATCTTAGTTCAATATCAAGGGGACCGCAATGCATAAACATGCATTGGTTTGTGAAGCGCATAGTGGCTTTAATTCCAAATCGAGACATATCATCGTCTTTGTTCCATTGGCTATCAATTGAACATCTTACACGTTTGTCAAAAGATGGAACTTGGCCTCCCATGGGCAGCTCTAAATGTTCACTAATCAGCTCTTCAGTTATGACCACTTCTCTCCTATTTACGAGAGAAATTAGCGTTGATGGTTGTTTAACTGCTGTTGCACTAAGGTTGGCATAAAATTGCTTTACTGCAACTGGGTAGTAAACTCGTTTTAGGTCTAACAAGTTACCTCAATGAAATTTATCCAAGTTGGCCCTCATATGGTATGTTGCATCAATTCCCGCCTCAACTGAAACTTCTAGCACAAACTTTTTATTCTTTTTCTTATTGTACCAAGCTTCACATTGCTCATTGATGAATATAACTTGATCAAGCTCATGTTCCTCTGCTTCTCCAGCCAACCTTTTACCACTAACAGCTTTAGAGGATTCGGCAGTATTCTTCCGCGTCATTTGCTTAAAACGCGATATTGACAAATAGGCACACAACCAGGTATACTCTCAACAAGGTAGAGTTCAATCCCTAATATCCAATCAGTCATAATGCAACCACAACCCAGTAATGCCAACATAAATAGAAGTTCAAATTCAACGCAATCCCAGCACTTCAACACAACCACAAGTTCAATATCAACACAAACCCAAATCTAATTTCAGCACAACCACAAACCCAAATCCACTTTCACACAAACCCAGCACTTCAACACAACCACAATTTCAATTTCAACACAAACCCAGCAACTTCAATTCACCCACAAATTCAATGTTAGCACAAACCCAAATATAATTTTAGCACAACCACAAACCTACTGTCAATACAAACCCAAATCTATTTTCACACAAGCCCAGCAACTTCAATTCACCTACAAATCCAATATCAACACATTTTGAGCATTAATAAAAAATGTTATCCCTACTTTGACCCATAGTTATAAAAGAACACTTACTCATTCCAAATCGAAGTGAAGATTGTGTCTAACCCCTCAAAATCATGAATAGGAGTCACAGTGGAAGGTATTGGTGTGGACGAGAACAATCCACAATTGATGGAGATGATTAGGGTTTGTGTTGGTGGATGTGACAGTTGAAGGGAGTGGAAGAAGAGAAAAATAGAAGAAAAAGTGAGAAAATCTGGGCAAAAAGGGAGAGAGGAAGAGAATGGGTCATAGAAAGAGAGTGACGTGACTGTGGAGGTAGAAAATGGGAGGGGGGAAAGTGCAGGGTAAGTGCGGGAAAAAAGGGAAAAAGGATTTTTAAAAACTGAGTGTGAGCAATCTACTTAGACCTTCTCGGGTCTAGAATTCTAGTTTGAGGTTGTTTAGTCTGCTAAGAGATGTCCGCTAAATGGACCTTCTCGGGTCTCCTGAGTTCTAAAAGCTGAGTAATGTCTGTTGAGCGAACATTATGTCCGTTGAACGAACATTCTCGAGTTTCCTTGAAGTGAGATGCGTAGTAATATCTGTCAAAGGGACATGTTGTCCGCTAGGTGGACCTTTTCGGATTTTTCTATATCTATCTCACTTAGTTCACTCCTATTTTGCCTCTTCAAACTACTCAATGATACCATAGGACTATATGCATGATATATGAATGAAAATAATAAAAATATTAAACAAAACAAAGAGACTTTGCAACTTATCTCTCCAATACTTAACATAGGTCTTACCTCTAGGATTGATAAGTCGTGCTAACATTATTCTTCATGCTACGAGGAGGTGTCATTGGGATGTCTCATACACACTAGCCCTATACAACACACAATAAACTAGAATAAGAAGATATGAGAAAAATGAAATAATGAAATTAAGAAAACAACACAAAGGGTTAGAAATGTTGGGTTGCCTCCTAATAAGTGCTGAGTTTAGGGTCAATGTCAATTTTTGAATGTGATGGTGGAGATGTATCAAACCATCTCTCCTTTAAAATAATGCTTGAGTCGTTGCCCATTGACCATGAAGGGCGGTTGCTCATCCCATTCAATCTTCACGGTTTCATGTGAGTATACCTTGGTCACTACGAAAGGTCCAGACCATCTTGGCTGTAATTTTTCTCGAAATAATTTTAAATGAGAGTTAAATAGCAAAACTTTTTGACTAGGTTTAAATTCTCGCCAACGGTTGTACTTGTGATGGAAAGCCTTGGTTCTCTCCTTGTACATTCTAGCATTCTCAAAAGCATTTAGGCGGAATTCATCAAGTTCATTCAACTCCATCAGTCTCCTCTGATTTTCTGCACTAGGTTTATGGTTTTCCTCCATTAAAAATCCCATGAACACAAAAAGAAGGGCTAATTCCCTTTATGTCAGCAATATTCCATGCAGTAGTCGATTTATGTTCACGTAACACCCTTATTAACTTCTCTTCTTGAGAGGAATTCAAAGAAGAAGAAATGATAACTGTTTAAGTATTTAATTCTCCTAAGAATGCATACCTCAAATGAATTGGAAGCTGTTTCAATTTAGGTTTTGGTGGACTCAATATGGAAGGTAACAATTTCGATTTAGGAGGGCCCAATTCTTCAATTTGAAGTCTATACCTAAAACCATTACCTTGCAATCTATATACATAGTCCACTAACTCATCATCCAATTCATTCTCATCTATTCCTAAAGCTAGGCATGTCTCTAAAGCATCATCATACATTAATTTAGGAATAGATTCAAGTGTCAAAGAATCAATTACATCTATCCTATAAGTGACTTCATCGAAAGAGGGTCCCTTTAAAACTTTGAAAATATTAAACACCTCTTCCTCATCACCAACTCTTAGGGTTAACTTACCATTCGGGACATCAATCAGTGCTCCACTAGTGACTAAGAATGGCCTTCCTAAGATTATAGGAACCTATATATCGAAATCCATCTTAAGCACAACAAAGTCAGCTGGGATTATAAGTTTACCAACCTTCACCAGTGAGTCCTCAACTATACCAATAGGATATCGAATTGATCTATCAGCAAGTTGAAATGAAATTGTAGTTAGTTTGAGTTTACCAATTTTAAGCCTATTATAGAGAGACAAAGGAATAAGATTAATACTTGCACCTAAGTCACAAAAGCATTGAAAAACATTAAAAGCACCAAATTGACAAGGAATAGTGAAACTCCTTGGACCCTTTAACTTAGGGGGTAGTCTATTTTGTAAAATAGAACTACACTCCTCAGTTAAGGCTACCGTTGCAAAATTATCCAGTTTCTTTTTGTTGGAGATGATTTCCTTCATGAACTTGGTGTAAGCAGGCATCTTAGCAAATGCTTCGACAAAGGGGATATTGATATGGATCTTCTTGAAAAGGTCAAGGAATTTCTGAAATTTGGAATCATCATGCTTCTTCCTTACCCTTTGGGGGTACGGTATGGGTGGCACAAAGGAAAATTCTGAACTTGGTGAGGACTCTTTCTTTGGTTTGGTTTTTTTAGGCTCTTCTTCTTCATCCAAATTCACAAATTCAACATCCTTTGTTTTACTTATCTTAGCTTCGTTCTCCTTAGGAACCACACCTTTTACTACCTTATCATTTCTCAAACGAATTGCCATACAATCTTGTTTTGGATTCACTTGAGTATTGTTAGGTAGCTTTCCCTTACCTCTTTCACTTACCTCTTTCGCCACTTGACTGATTTGCACCTCCAACTTTCCGATGGCAGCTTGGTTAGACTGAATGTTCTGCTCCATTCTGTCCATTGCTTAAGAGCTAGCTTAAGCACTTTGATTTATCTTGCTCATAAGTTGAGCAAACATATCTTTAAGCCTATCCATTTTTTCTCCAAATGGGAAGGGAATTGTTGTTGGGAAGAAGATGAAGGAGCTGAATACTGTTGTTTCTATTGCGATTGGAACCCAGATGGTCCTATTGGTTTTAAAGCCCCTTGATTTTTCCATAAAAAGTTAGGATGAAACTTCTAACCTTCAGTGTGGGTGTTTGAGAAAGGATCGAATCTCTAGCCTTGTCTACCAACATAATTCACCTCTTCCTCCGGCATTGTTGCTTCAACGTTTATACAACCAGCTGCTGTATGCCTAAATCTTCTACAAAGAGTACAAGGATCCCGACTGGACTTGTTGTCATTAATCAACATATTTAACTTCTTATTTATCTCAGCAACTTGGTAAGCCATGTCAGATCTTGATCGCACTTCGTTAAGAGTAGTAGCCTTGCTCCTAGTCACCTTACAATGTGAATTCTCCTCAACTTTTTTGAAGATATTCTATAACTCTTGGGAACTTAGGTCACTAATATTCCCACAAATATTTAAATCCACCAAAGTTTGATTGTGATCGGTGAGATCATAGTAAAAGAACTGAGTCAAGGGGTAAGTGTCAAATCCATGGTGAGGAAACTGGTTGAGGAGATCATTAAATCGCTCCCATGCTTCATGAAAATTTTCTCCTTCCTTCTGCAAGAACCAGTGTATCATCTTCCTTAGTTTAAGAGTTTTATGGGTTGGGTACCACTTCATCATGAAAGTCTCCATCACTTTATCCCAAGTATCAATAGAGTCTACCTCTAAGCTCAACAACCAATTTCTTCCTAATCCCTTTATGCAATAGGGAAAACACCTTAGCCTTAGCTCATCTTCAGACAATCCATACGATGGAAGAGTTTGAATTGTAGTATAAAAGTCTCTCATAAAGGCTAGAGCATCTTCACTTGACATTCCATTAAATTGCACAAATTCACTTATATTCTCTCTCAAGATATACAAGAATACCCAACTAATTGATTACCATCTCTCAATGTGAAATCTAACTAGTCAAATTCATTAAAAACAAGCAACCGTAAGTTATCACACTAGTTTATGATATCTCTATTTCTAAACCTAATGTGTTTATCTTCCTAATGCACAAATCATACTTCACCTTTCAGTCCATCATATGATTCCTAAGATTGCATCTATGGTGATCAAGCATAGAAACAACAATGAAGCTTAAAAAAGATAAATATAACCTAAGAACATTCATTCAACACCAATCAATCCATAAAATATCAATCAATCCCCAAAATCGGCTACATCCCTAACCCTAAATGGGGTTTAGTTTCACCACATGATAAAAGATTCATAATACATAAGGACAATCAACATTAAAGACAGGGTAGAGAGAGAAGATAGAGAGAAGACAAAACAAGCTTGGTTCCAATCTTGATTCAATCTTCCTTCTTCCTCTTCTTTTCCTATTTTGGGTGCCTCCAATCTTGCTGCCTCGTTTTTAGTGCCAAAACTCTTATTTAGGTCTTCAAAATGTGTATTTATAGTGTCTTGGAGTCAAAGAAATCTAGTTTTTACTAAACAGGGGAATAAAGATCGTAACAGTGTCGTCAAAGTCCGTTAGGCGGACTTAATGTCTGTTAAGCGGACTTTCTCAAGCTTCTGAAGCAATTTTGGATAGTGAATGTTCATTAAGCGGGCTTCATGTCTGTTAAGCGGATATTCGTGGGTCTTTTAGCTTCCCTTCTCCGCTTATGTCCGTTTGGAGGGACATGATGTCCGCTAGGCGGACATACACTATGCATTTTTAGAAATGTGCACTTTTGACCTTTTAGAAGGCAAAATATTTTTTTCGAGATCTTCACGGAAGTTGCAGAAGTCGGAGTCCTCTTCGAAAGCGTATTTGAATGGCCTTCATCCGACATTCACAGCGAAAATTATGCCTTTTGTCCCAAAATCTGTCCAATTGTACCTATTAAGTAATAAAGTTGAATTGTGTGAGAATTAACCAAATAAAGCCCAAAATTCACATAAAGATAAGTTAAATTAGTTTCAATTCATCCTAAAATTATATATAAATAATTTGACTTATCAGAGCCCTTTATGCTTTCCAATCAACGTCAAGAAACAAATTGACCAGAAAATTGTGTATGGAACTGTTTAGATACTTCGCACCGATTCTTACTTATTTTCTCGCTTTCTATATCTCAACTTCGCTAAGGAAACAAAAAATAAATAAAAAAGAAAAGGGAGCTAATCCTACCGTGTAAATGATTGCTAAATGGCATCATATTGGATCATATTAGAAAATTTTAAAGAATAACAGCTATTTTAAGTCGGGTCAATGATCATGACGATCTCATGGCTAATATTATTTTCTTGATAAATTATTATATAAATAAGGAAATAGAGAGGGTACAAGCCAAACTTGCAGATTACCACTTAGAAAGTAGTGTTCGCGTACGGGTCCTTTAATGACTAGTTGTTGTATGATAGTCAACACTGTAATACCTGAAGATATTTATTGTTAGTATTTACCACATTAGATTGACAAGAAAAGATTCTTGATTTGCAAAAGTAAAGACGAAATTAGTAAAAAAAAAATAAAAGAGAAGAAGAAGAAGAAGTGAGCGCCTCTTTTCTTTCCATAGACGAAGACTTTAAATTTTTTAAAGTAATTTAAATACGTCAACATACATTCAAACAAATTAAAGATAATATTAATCTAGCACCCAACTTATATTAATTAATAATAATTTCCATGCGCTTTAGTCTCAATGGTTTATTTAGTATGAACTTATGTTAATTTAATATTCCAACTTGTTTATAAGACGGTGAGCTACACAATATCCAATTACATAAGGACAAACTATAGAATCTCTAATTTATTAAAGATTATGATTAAAAATAATCAACCCAAGTGTAAAAATGAAGATTGCGTATAAACTTTGCAATATCTCTCGTTACCCAAACATTTGGGCAAATTTTTGTTAAGGTTAGAGTGGTATTGCTGTCGTTTTCCAGTAATTTCTCTTACGTTTTATATTTAGAAGTTGTTTTGATTTAGCAATCTAAAAAAGGTGTATTGTTGTTAATATTTGCAACTACTTCTTCATGTTTGTCTATACATAATTATAAATTAGGATAGAATAGAGTGCGGTGTAGATAAGAGCTAAGACCAAAAGTTATACATTGTTTAAATATTGATAGATCTCTTGAAATGTCTTACCATCAAGAAAATAAAAAAGTTGACTTTGATTTTTCTTTTTTTTCTTTCCTTATACGTCTTTAGTGCCGCACCTTTGTTCACTTGTAACTGCCCTTTAGCACCAATTATCCATGCTGTGTTCACTGAGTGAAACTTTTTCAACAAAAGGGGGCAAGTGCTGATTGAGAAGGGCTAAAGACTCATTCATAGAGGAAAACTTGGTTCACCAATTGCTAAGCATATGTAACAAATCCCTAGGAAATTATCATAATCAATATGTAGCTATAATTTGTATAATTGTTGTCTGATTTAATCCAAATCATGCTTAATCTATAGCTGTTAATGACAGAATGTATTCATTTGTCTAAAGGTTTTCTTAACTAATTATATTTACATTTATTGCATCTTCACACTAACGGACACTACTTTCTTTTTGGATGATATGAGAGCTTCAACCTTCAAGAAAGAGGTTGATAATTTCTGTCTGACCCAACCTAAGGTTTGATTGGGCCCGACACTGTCGAGTCTAAGCCTGAGTTCGACCAAACTTGAGTAGCTTGAAGACCAACTCGAATTTAAAAAAAAATAAAAATAAAAATAAAGAATGACGTCCTTTTCTACAAAACGGGATCATTTTTTTTTAATAGTTATCGGATCTTATATGTAAGACTAGACTTGGGCAATCAAAGCCTGACCTAAACCCTGACTTAAAAAAAATAAAGGTCAAGATTTGACTCGAGACCTAGTCAATCCTTTAATTTGAGCCCGGGTTGATTGCCAACTCTTTCAAAAAGAAACAAAGGTCATTAATTTAATAAAATTAATTAAGCGATATTAACAGGACAGCTTCAAAGATTTTAATTGTCTAGCAGAGCCTTTATGCTTTTGATTAATAAAAATAAAATTAGAAACTAGAAAAGAGTAGCAAGGACATCGACAAAAGAATAGGCGGTTGACGACTCAACGATCAAATCAATTAACAATGATTTTGCGATTAGATAACACCACAACATCTACTGATTTAAATTATCATACATCACAATGGTAACTTTAATTATGTGCTCACAAATCCCCTTTCATCAAGCATTTGAAAAAACACTATATGTGCTAACATCTTTAATAATTAAACGAACAGCCGCAATTGAAGTTATTATTGTAAGTAGGCTAAACAAGATGACATTGAACCAATGCCATATCTTCTTCTCCATTCTTGCGGTCTTAGCCTTCACCTGCAGAATAAAAATTGGAGCTTAATTAATTTGCTCAAATATTCAATCTTTTCTAAGATTTTATTTTCCATAATTGAATAAGAATTTTTTTTTTCTGAAAAATGATTTAAGAACTTTACAAGTGGCAATGTGGCGTAAATGGATTAGCGCACTTACCTTGAGGAATACAAGGCTTGGAAACAGGAAAGTGAGTGGAATAAGCATAAATGAGCCGATCAAGGCTATAAAATCTGCCACGAAAGGAAAGGCGGCGGCGACTAATGTGTTTACTGAGAAGAATATTGCTCTAAGCCCCAGTAGTCGTAGGATGTTTTGTCTGGAGTGAATTTTGTGATTCGGATCAAGATATCTGGTATCAACAAACTCGTGTACAGGGGCGGCGAACATCTGAATTCAATTCAAGAAGATGAAAAGTTAGGCACCACTCGAATAATAAATAAAAGGTACGAGGAAAGGGAAATGGGTAAGTCAAGCCAACTGAAGTCTTACATGTTGTGAGACTATGAATTGGAGAAACACTGCGACATTTGTAAGAACCTTAACCCATGTTGGACCAGCAAAATTTTGCGGGAGGTACCAAGAAACTGACGTACCGTAAGCCCAATACCCTACTATGGTAATACCATAATAGAAAAAGCAACCTAGTGTAAACTGCATAAGCAAAGCTTTTCTCATGTTCTTCACTGCCGGGTGCTTCAAAGTTGACTGCATGTGTATAAGAAAATAAATTGTCAACAATGAGGGTTTTCAGCGAGTTCTTCGTCCTTAATTTATGCCCATCATTTTATTTTTCTTTTTTTAGTATATAGATGGCCTAACCTGAGCTTCCGGTAACATCCCAGATGCGCTGACGGCGACAAGCGCTGAGATTGCATTGAAGGCATTGAACATCTTGCCCACATCAGTTCCACTAACGTCGTAATTTCGATTCGGAGTTGGATTCCCTTCGCATGAGAAACAATTTTATTAGCAGTCATAAATATAAAAGTGTAATTACGGTGAGGAAAATGTTTCGATCAGTAATATATTAGGGGGGTAGTCGTCATTAATAATATTATAAATAATAAATGATGATGATTATTATCTAAGTAGTCTATTTTGGAAAATATGTTATTTTTGTACATCGCATAGAAAGATGTTTCATTAATTGCTGCGAATTTGGTGACGTTGTGCTCGTTAAAAAAGAAAAAAGTTGGCGGATACCAACCCCCATCGTGAATACACTGAGTCAAACTGGTGGCAATGTAAACAGCGGTTAGAGCAGCAGAAAGTCCCAACCAAACCCTCATTGCTGACATGGTCGGTATGCATACTGAAAATAAGAAATATGCTACCCCAGCCACTATTATAAAGTACTGAAGCCTTATAGGAGAGCTGTTTAATTCTGAATTCATTTCCTGAAAAATAAATCATAAAAAGAAATAATTTAATCAATAATTCTAGATATTTTTTTAAAACGAGTACTATAATTAATACAATCTACAATGATTTTATCCCATTCTATTTTATTTTACATTTAATTTGAATTATTTTTAAAAATTCAAGGTTACAAAAAAGTTTGACCACTCCTGTTTTTTTGTGTGTATTATTACCAAAGATTTAAAACCTTATCACGGTTCCCATTCTAAAAAAAGATTTATTATTTTTCATATGCGAATAAAAATATAATGACATTCATATATATAGGCAGCTGTGATTGTAATCATCACCTTAAGTGATCTTCCTCCAAGGAGAATGAAGCCCATGTTTACAAGTATGAGGGTCAAGAATTGGGCGACCCATATTATGTAATAAGATGGCTTCCCTGAAGATAAGAGAGAAACGGAGAGCCAAGTGTTTTAGTTAGTTCACCCGAGGTCAACGCACGATTGAACGTGCTAGAAACAATTATAATACATGGATTATGCTTCAGCACAAATTCCGTTCTCTTCCCAACAACCGTGAGTATGAAAAAGAAGTTGTCTTGAATTATAAATTCCATACCAATAGAATTCGCTGCGAATTAACTAGTAAATATGGCCATAATAATTGAGGAAATTACACGATACAATTCGCATAGCAGGCATGTTTTGAGGTTATCTTCATTCCCTCGAATAACTCTTGCCAGATTTGATTTACGTTTTACTGGCTTTGATGTTTTAATGGAAAAAGAGACCTAAAACAGAATCCTCATGTTTTTTGTGTATCCATAGAGAGTGAATTTGTTTTTGACAAAATATAACTTTTAAATGATTGTTAAAGGTTAAAGCATACTTTTACGGATAAAAAGCTTTCAAAATTAGAAATCATTTGTAAACAAATGTGGTATTCCTTGGATACGCTTGATTTTGACAATATTTTTAAAAAGTAAAATTAAACTCGTAAATAAGAAGTTTAAGGATTTAATTAATCGGTATTAGACTATCATAGAACTAATGTATAGTAAAAATTAAGGAACATTTAAAATAATTAAAATATAGTTAAAAAAGAAGACTATTTTATTCGTTAAAGAAGTTAAAGTTTAATT
>JANQBM010000006.1:35259781-35273822 GCA_025594535.1 Erythroxylum domingense
TTTGAGATGAACTTGGCTGATGATTGTATATACCATAAGTTCAGTGGGAGTAAGTACATTTTTCTGGTTTTGTATGTCGATGACATATTGCTTGCCATAAATGACATAGGCTTATTACACGAAACTAAGAGATTTCTGTCAAAGAAATTTGAAATGAAAGATCTTGGTAACGCATCTTTTGTTTTAGAGATTCAGATACATTGGGAATGCTCTCGAGGTATGCTTGGATTGTCACAAAAGAGCTATATCGAGAAGGTACTTAAAAGGTTTGGCATGCAGGATTGTTAACCAGGTGATACCTCTGTGTCTAAGGGAGATAAGTTCAGTTTAAGTCAATGCCCTAAGAATGACTTTGAAGCTAAGGAAATGCAGAAGATTCTTATGCTTCGGCTGTAGGAAGTCTAATGTATGCTCAGGTTTGTACGCGTCCGGATATTGCGTACATTGTTGGAATGCTAGGGAGATATTTAATTAACTCGGGATTGGATCACTGGAAAGCAGCCAAACGGGTCATGCGGTACTTGCAGAGAATGAAAGATTATATGCTCACATACAGAAAATTGGATAAGCTGGAGATCATTGGTTATTCTGATTCCGATTTTGCTGGATGCCAAGATAGTAGGAGATCTACTTCGGGCTATATCTACCTGCTTGCTGGAGGAGCTATTTCTTGGAAGAGTGCTAAGCAGATACTTATAGCTTCTTTCACTATGACAGTGGAGTTTATAGCATGTTATGAGGCATCCAATCACGGGATATGGTTGCGAAACTTTGTCACGGGGCTGCGCATTGTGGACTTTATTGAAAGACCACTTAAGTTATTTTGTGACAATAACTCGACAGTGCTATATTCCAATGACAATAAGAGCTCGACAAAGTCGAAGCACATTGACCTCAAGTTCCTAATTGTTAAAGAGAGAGTTCAGAGTGGACAGTTGTTTATACAACACATTGGATCAAACTTCATGATTGTGGATCCGCTTACTAAAGGTGTGCCACCCAAGTTCTTTCATAAGCACACTGCTCATATGGGTGTTGCATCTTTTCAGGATATATAGTTTCAGTGGGAGTTTGTATTGTAGATGTTTTTCATATTAGACATTTTTTACTGTCATTTTGGTACAGTTTTTGGTTGATTTGTTTGAGATTATTTTCAGCTTCAAGATATTTGGTTTATTTTATCTCTGAACTTGTTTGAAATTGATCTAACTAACGCATAAGGTTGGACCAGTTGGAAATAAGCATGCAAAGATCACGCTGCTTATAATTTTCCATGCTACACATCCATTCTTGATCCATGTCATTTGATTATATCAGCATATGTGACCACTGATGGTTTTAGTTACGTTAATTGTAGTGAAATACACTTTGATTCTATGTTGGTATAATTGATGGATCGGATTGTCTGGAGATGCATACAGTAATGATAGCAAAATTTTGAGTACTCATAAGGTTAATACACAATTTTAAGGTAACACATAGAGCCCAAGTGGGAGATTGTAAGGATTTTTAATCAAACATGTGGGCTTATATGTGTATAATTGTGTATAAAAGCTATCATATAAAGTTGAGCCCAATTACTTAAAGTGGTCTAATATGGTTATTGTATATTGGGCTTTATGTATCTATTTTTAAGTGTGGGCTTCATATGTGTAGAGACCGGGCTATAATTTCTAGTTTTATGATAGGTCAAACTAGAAATTAGATTAGGATTTTACCCTAATAAAAGTAATTATGATCCCCAAATTAAACATACGCTTAATTCTTGTCTGAAATCCCGTCGTCAGAGAGAAAACAGAGAGATCAAGGGAAAACTCTGGTGAAAAGGCTACGTTCTAATTTGGAAGACAAACCGCAAGACTCTAGTGCAGATTTCACACAATGGATTCAGGTATGCTTCCGCTTTTATTTAATTCATTTGATATGAACGGATCCTGTGTTTTAAAGGGATTAAAACCCTACATTATGATCCAAGTTTCCACAATTGAGTTTGATCAGATGGAGGCTGATGATGCGAGGACTGTGTAGGTTGATAGTGTGAAGAAGAAGAGGAAGAAACAAATGAACAAGCACAAGAACAAGAAGCTAATGAAGCGCCTTGGGCCACAGGCCCATTAGTCATGTATTTGAGAAAAAAGTATTCCAATCTTGGAGGTTCATTACGATTCATTCGCAATTTTAAGATTCGAGTCTAGATTATAATGCTTTGAGGAATGTTTTCGGGGCAGGTTTTTTTAGTTTTTCTTATTGACTATAAATGAATTAGTGATAAGTTTTTATCATCTTTGATTTTTATGAATATCAATGGAATCCATTAATCCCTCGTGGTTACATTGAGCTATCACTTCTTCTGACGCCATGAATAAGAAGTTGCTCCTTTTTCCCCTTTGGTTCCATGTTCAAGTGCATGAAAATGGATGGATGTATCTGCATTTGTGCTCTGTATGGATGTGTGCGTCTCTGTGAGCTGAAATTCTGAAGGGGTTGGCAGTATATTTAATTACACTTTTCTAGTTACAAAACTTGTGAATTTACGTTTGTACAACATTCATTGTAGCAGGTGCTTTACATAATCAAACCCATAAGAATTGGCATGGCAGTTAATTTACCTTCCATTAAGTTTGATCTTTAGAATTTTGCATCATTTGATTTATGATCTCTGAGACAGATTTTTATGTGAAACTGTAAATAGTTCCTTTACTTTCATGTTATATAAGTTATCTTGCTTAAAGTTATGTAAGTCATGTTCTTAGCATTATCAGCTAGAGACATTCAATTGCTATGCTGATAAGTTGAGGGACAAGATGCTGAAATATGGTTAGTGGAAAGTATAAAGAATTGATATGACATTATTACCTGGTGAGTAGATTATAAGTAGCCAATCCAGTGGTCTTGATGGGAACTTCCATTTGTATCAACATCTGTTGCTCTGCTAGAAAGAGTGGGGCTGAGAATAAGAACTAAAAATATCTTTGACGAGGATTGAAATTGTTTAGTGATGAACTTGATTTGTTATTTTTATATTGTTGATCACTGGTAATAAAATTTTAGGTTTAGCCATTCAAAAATTCGGATTTTATATGGCTACCACGGTTCTCGCCGGGAATGTGTTAAGATGCGTGGTGACGCCAATATTGCTCTCGTTTCACATCCGCCAGAAATTTTTCTTCGGGCTCCTATCGGGATTGAATCTGTAGAGATTTTCTGGGCGTGAGCCAGAAAAGGATCATCGTTCAACCCCCATCATTGTTTCTTCTGTAGTCCTCGAGCTTCATGTAAACTTTCATGTTCTGTAAATTTAGACTCTTGGCAATTAATGACCCAATTAATGGAACTATAAGTGCAATAAAAAAGTTCGGTGAGATTGATACCCAGTTGATATTAAGGGCCTGTTTGGTTGGAGATTTAGTAATGGAACAGAATGGAATATAACACGCTTCTATTATTTAGTTGAGGTTTTTATAATGGAATAGAACGGAATGGGATGAAAGCATTGAATTTCATGTTACGTTCTATTCTATCCTGAACAGTGAAAATAAGAAACCTCCGATTTGGAAGGTTTAGGATGAAACGTAAACTAATAAATACATATTCCCTAATATACCCTCAAGAAATTTTCTTAATACCAATTATTTCTTCTAACCATAACTTTCTTGTATATAATTAATAATATTTTTATATTTTTTCCTTACCTTAATAATAATTTTTTATATTATTAATAAAATTGTATATAATTAATAATAAAATAGAAAAAATTTAATAAAATTTTTATTAATGAAAATAGAAAATATATAAAAATTATTCTTTAATTATTTGTATATATTTTATATAAATAAAAATAAAATAAATAATTTTTAAATATAAATCACATATAATAGAATAAAATTTATTACATAATTAATAATAATATTTTTATATAATTAATAATAAATTGTATATAATTAATAATAAAATAATAACATTTTTATTATTTTAAAATAGAAAATATATAAAAATATTATTTGTCACGATTGTGCATGAATTTTTAATTAGACATGATTTCTGTTTTAAAATCATAGCGTTAAACCTCTTGCAATAACCATTTTAATATCAGAGATATAATAGTCATTTATTATACATTTCATTTCATTCCATCTATCTTCTAAACAATGTTTCACTGCATTATATTATGAACCCTTACATCCTTCTCAAATAATTTTTTATTATATTATATTATATTATATTATAAAATGTTCCCTTCCATTCTATTCCGTCTTGTTTCATTCTATTAATTAACATTCAACTAAACAGATCTTAAGTGACTACGGCCTATAAGTTGGATAGCAAAGGTATAGTGGTTGGTGGTAAGAGTGCAATAAATGATAGATCTTAATTGGAGCTTTGGACCCACCATAAGTAAGGAGGAAGCAGATACAATTTTCTTAAAATAAATTAAGTTGGTAAAGGGAAAAAACTCTTGAATCTTTTGCATTTACTATTATAGTGCGTTCTGTAAAAGAAGAAATTTTACTATTGTTGAAAATCAATCTCAATACTGTACATGAGGTGTTTATATACAGATACTTGATATCAACCTATTTTGTTTGTATATACAGGTTTATTATTCTTCTGTTATAGATCTGTTATTATTGCTTCTAGAATATTACCCATTTGGGTTGGTATGCCTCATAGGCTTATTCTTTATGGTTGATTTTATCTGATCCACGATAACAATATCTTCAACATTCCCTCTCAAAGTCAAAACTTCTGGAGAATGAAGTTTGAGTTTGAAGCAGATAGTGTTGCGTCTTGACGCCGACATTGGTTTCATAAAGATGTTTGCGATTTGGTCAGAGGAAGCTATGTATTTGAGTTCAACAGAGCCATAGGTGACCTTGTCCCTTAAGAAGTGGACATCGACTTCGATATGCTTGGTGCGTGCATGGAAGACGGGATTTTGAGCTAGGGCTCAGGCACCGTTGTTGTCATACCACAAAACAGGACGATGTGATGGAGGCATGCTGATTTTGCGAAGAAAGGAGGTTAACCAGACGAGTTCAGATGTCAATTGAGAAAGCGCCCTATATTTTGCCTCTGTGTTGGATCGCGCCACAACTTACTGCTTTTTGGAGCTCCAATAAACCAAATTGCCCCTAGGAAAACACACCCATAGGATGTGGATTTCTAAGCATTGACAGAGCTCTCCCAATTAGAGTCACTGTAGGTGTCGATCTGAAGAGGCAAGGAGGAAAGTCAAAACAGCAGACCCTTGGCAGTACTACCACGTAAGTATCAAAGAATTCTTTTCAAAGCAGTCCAGTGAGTTGTGAGAGGGTGAGCTTGAAACTGACTCAGTTTATTGACAACATAACATAAGTCAGCATAAGTATGACATAGATACTGGAGTCTACCAACTAAACTCTGATATAGAGAAGGATCAGCGAAAGATTCACCATCAAACCTCAAAAGCTTGTTGGCTGAAAAGATGAGTGTGGCGCATGGCTTGGAGTTGCTTATGTTGGCCTTGGTAAGTGAATCCTCAGCATATTTCTTTTAAGATAAATATAAGCCATGAACTGATCTATGCACTTCAAAACCCAAAAAATAATGTAATGAGCCTAGGGATTTTAGGGAAAATTGTCTGTTTAGTTTCTGTATGATAGACCGAATAGCTTAAGGATTATTGCCTATGAAAAGAATATCATCAATGTATACAAGTAGAAAAATAGATAGATGGTGTTGATGAAGATAAAATAATGAAGTATCGCACTTAGATGTCTTGAAGCCCCAAGCAGTGAGGGTTAGCTTTAAAGTGTGAAACCAAGCTCTAGGAGCCTGTTTCAGTCCATAGAGAGCCTTAGATAGCTTACAAACATAGGAGGGATGCTGAGGGCTTTCAAAGCCTTGTGATTGTGTGATGAAAACCTATTCTTGTAGTGCCCCATCAAGGAAGGCATTGTTGACATCAACCTGTTGAATGTCCCAATTGAAAGAAATAACAATAGATAGAATGACTTTGATAGTGGAGGATTTCACAACAGGGCTATAAGTCTCATTGAAATCCACACCCGGATTTTGATTGAAGCCCTTAGCCACTAATCGGGCTTTGTGTTTAGCAATAGACCCATCAGGGTTGTATTTAACCCAAAACACCCATTTAGTGCCTAGGACATTCATGTTAGATTCATGCGGAACAAGAGGCTAGGTTTGATTTTGGTGTAGTGCATGTATTTCATCTTCTATGGCTTTACGCCATATGGGATCCTTTAATGCTTGGTTAACAGAAGGTGGGTCTATATGGCAGGGATGAATGAGACATGTGGTGTATGTTTTAGGTTTGTGAATCCCGCTTTTGGCTCGTATTTGCATGGGATAGATGTTGGTGAGTTGTGGTTGAGTGCTTGTGGCAAGTGGTGGGTTGTGATGAGGTGAGTGTAAGGAAGGTGAGGAAGAGACAATAGGAGAAGCAGAACTTACCTGATGAGAGTGAGTATCCGAACCAGGATGCAAAAAATGATGCTGATGCGAATGAGAAGGAGGTTGAACCTGCACTGTAGGAAAATTATTAGTAAGAGTATAAATGGGCAAACTAGATGGGGATTTAGTCACGGGTTGGGGTTTAGTTGGGAATAGTGTAGGGTAGGGAAATTCTGATTCATTAAAAATGACATAGAGGGAGATGTAAACAGAACCATTGGCAGTCAGACATTTATGGCCTTTATGTAGGGTACTATACCCAATGAAGATACATTTGGCAGTGTGGAAATTGAATTTGTTGGAGTTATAGTAACGTAAGTAAGGAAAACAATTGCAACCAAATGGTTTGAGATGAGTATAGGTGGACAGAATGTTGTATAATTTGGTAAATGGGGATATGTTGTTGAGTATGGGGCTGAGTAGATTGTTGATGAGATAGGTAGCAGTAGAAAATGCCTCAATCCAAAATGATAAAGGCATTTTGGCATGAGCAAGTAAAGTTAAGCCCATTTCTGTAATGTGTCGATGCTTTCTTTCAGGAACACCATTCTGTTAGAGAGTGTAAGGACATGAAAAATGTGCTGAAATGCCTTGTTGAGCAAGAAAGGGTAAAAATGCTTTGTATTCGCCACCATTATCGGTTTGAATGGCTTTGATAGAGTGCTTTAATTGTTTTTCTGCTTGTGTTTTAAAGGTTATAAATGTAGATAACGCTTCAAATTTTTGTTTTAATGGGTAAAACCAAGTGAAGCGTGAGAAAGCATCTATAAATATGATATAATAGCGATAACCTGCTGTAGATAAATAGGGAGATGGACCCCAAATGTCAGAGTAGATAAGTTCAAAAGGCTTTTTGTGCAGAAATAACATTAAACTGAAATGGTAATTGATGGTGTTTGCTAAGTTGACAAGAATCACAAAACTCAACAGAATTAAATTTGATGTTCATAGCTTTAGCAACTAGAGATAAGACATGAGAAGATGGGTGGCTGAGACGAGCATGCCAATTTGTGGTGGTGACAGCAGAGAAGGCAGAGTGCTTAGCTGTTTGTGTAGCTGAGAAAGAGTGTGGTATGGTGGATTTAAGACGATAGAGGCCATTCTCCATAACTCCCTGCACTAGCACCATCCCTAAATCCTTTTCCTTTAATAGACAACCCTTTTTAGAAAATTCAACAACAACATTATTGTCACGGGTTAGTTGAGAGATGCTAAGTAAATTTTTAGTAATAGATGGAACATGTAAAATACTGTTGAGAGATAATGGTGTATGTTGAAAATGAAGCATAGAGGATCCAATATGAACTATAGGTAGCATTTTACCATTTCCAACAGCTAGTTGTTCTTTTCCTGTGTAGTTTGATACAGTTGTGATGTGTTGATGGTCTGGAGTAATGTGATTTGTGACACCACTGTCCACAAACCAATTAGAATCAAATGAAGGTATAGATGAAGAGTACGAATATTGAAGATGATGAGCCATGTAAGCTTGCTGAGGAGCTGATTGAGTGTTGTACTGATGAGTATGGGAAGGCATGTAGGAAGAGTACTGTTGTGGTGACCTCCAGGGAGGTGAAGAAGACTGAGTACCCTGCCAGTTATGATCAAAACGCTTATTGCACTATAAGGCAGTATGATTTGGCTTCTGACAAAGTTGACAGAAGAGACAGCCACGACCTCCACGTCCTCTGCCACCCTGACTACCACGATATGAAGATCTGCCCCTACTGGTGGGGGGTCTAGTAGATCCAGAAAATTGTGCAAAATTAGCAGTAGGAGGAGGAACAGTTATCTGAGTATCTGAAAGTAGTTGTTCCAGGCGAGATTCATGCATCATTAAGGAAGATTGAGCATCTTGGAGTGTAGAAACACAGTGAGTATGAGTTAATAAAACAACAACAGGATCATATTCCTGTCCCAAGCCACTTAAGGCACTTAAGATTAATTCATTTTCAGAAACTGGATGCCCTGCAACTAAAAGAGCATCACCAATTGATTTAATCTTTTGAATGTATTCTAAAATGATTTTAGATCCCTTTTTAATAGTGGATAACTGTTGTTTGAGCAACAGAACTCTCACCATGGAAGTCTACGCATAAAGTTTTTCAAGAAGCATCCAAACTTCAAAAGAAGTTTTACACTGATGAACAAGGCCAAAGACATCTTCACCTATTGTTGAAAGAAGCCAATAGAGGAGGAGTTGATTTGATCTGCGTCAGAACTGGTAGGCAGGGTTAGGGTTGGCGGCAGCAGTATCTGTTGTAACGAGAAAAGGTGCAGGAGGAGAGAAGGAAGGTGAGATGTAATCTTTAAGTTCTAAAGCTCTAATGGCAACTATAACTTGAACTTTCCAGTTGATATAATTGTTTTTGTCTAGTTTGATTGGAAGAGTGAAGTTGAGGGTTTTGGCTAATGTAGAAAAATTCATTATGTCTGCAGGTGAAAGATCAATAGAAGAAGAAGAGGGTGGTTGAGTAGTAGAGAAAGATTCAGCAGCCATGGTGATGTTAATCACGTAGCTCTGATACCATATAAAAGAAGAAATTTTACTATTGTTGAAAATCAATCTCAGTACTATACATGAGGTGTTTATATACATAGACCTGATATCAACCTATTTTGTTTGTATATACAGGTGTATTATTCTTCTCTTACAAATTTGTTATTATTGCTTCTAGAACATTACCCATTTGGGCTGATATGCCTCATGGGCTTATTCTTTATGGTTGATTTTATCTGATCCACGATACCAATATCTTTAACACATTCTAAACAAATTTAATACAATTACTCAATTTTTAATTATAAAAGAATACATGGAACTTCCTTGCAATTTAATATTTTTAAATTTTTAAAATTCTTTTAAAAAATTTTTGTGATTTTTAATCTTATAAAAAATTCTCTCTCTTCCTTAAGTTATAGAATAGCAACGAAATTTATGTTTCGATTTAATTCAATTTTTAAACTTAAATTTAAGTAATTAAATTCGACTCAAATTAATAATATATTATAATTTTTTTAAATTAGTAATATAAGTTAAATTTAATTAACATGAGTCAAATTTAACAGTTGAGTTAGAGATTGTACGTTTTTTGTCGTTATTTTTAATCGGAGGTTGAAAAGAAATCTTCTAAAAAATTGAAAATGAGGAGTTTTTTCATGAATTTTAATTATCAAAAAAAATTAAAATATTTTATATTTTATATTATTATTGAATTAATATTGACTTATAGACAGAAATGGTTTATTACAATAAAGTGACAGTTACAATGGTAGCAAATGTGAACCAATTAATAATCAAAGAATATGTGTTACAGATCCTTAATAGCTGGTCTTATAACGCAGATGAGTTCATTAATGTTCATGAATCTATTACCCGTTCACTATTGAAGATACAATTCAGATGGAAGTTGAGATTATTAAAGTCAAAATACAGGAATGCTACTTAGATATTACTACATAACGCAATCCGTTTGACGTCATAATCATAAACCCTATAAATACACAGTACACATGGATAGATTGCGAACTCGGTATATTTTGGAGAACAGGTATCAAAGCCAGCTTCAAACATGTCAAAGGCTAGCATGCACCCGTCGCTTCTCATCGGAATTATTGTCATAACTTGGATCATCCAAGCTTCCTCGGGAGAAACAGAACTCTTTCTTGAGAAAACAGAAATCAACTTCGAGGAGTGTCTCAGGAAACTCCTGTTTCCTGGAAGCCCCAGAAGTTATAACCCCGTCATCATCAAGCATGACCATCGGGACACTGAGCTTAAGAAGAAAATTGTAAAACCTGACGTATGTCAAGAAATCAGTCGTACCATTTTCATTCAGATACGGAAAACTGGTAGGCTGCCAGATTTCTACTTGGATGCCCTGTGCAAGGTGCTTGGAAACGATGGGAAGGTATTAGAGTACATCAAGAAGACGTTTCCGAGGTACAATCTTCAACGGCTTATTGACGGTCGGAGCTGTTTAGACGGAACAGCAGCCTTAACCCCCAATTCTAATTTCTAAACAATGGTCTACCAATCCTATAATAATATAAAACCCTAATGTCCGATAATTTTGAATAATATAAGGTATGATTTCAATCTTGGTTCTCTGTTTGTTCATTTCTTTAAAGCTTTCATTTTATTCTAGCTTTTATCTTGGTTCAACGTATATGGACATGTAAGGGCTCTCGCTCATTCTTAAAATAAGGATTCGATTTTCGCAGTATCTTTGTGTCAAGTTACAATTGATCATGTTGCTGAAAATCTTTATGGATTGGAGTTTCTAATTAGGGCTAGTAAGTTTGCAAGAAAATAACGAAAAGATGTCGGAAGATTGTTTATATAAAGGGGTAATGGGATAAATCTATAAATATATAATCCAGATAAAAGATTCTTAATAATGTTTATTTAATAGCATGAACACGTGAGGTTTCTATTTATTTTAATTCCTCACACTTTTTGAAGTGTTTTATGATAAAATGTTTTTTTTAAATAGAGATAATAAAAAGTCCAATCTCACTCTAATTAAATTTAAATCTAACAAATTTTATTCAAATTATATATCGACTTGAATTTTTTAAAAAAAATTAAAATTTAAAATCTTTCTCGTCACTTCATGATTCGAATTATCTTAATATCCGACATATGTATAGGATAGTGAGAGTTTAGCCCTTCTACCTATTAAGGTGTCCAATGGATATTTTTGGTTTAGCCATTCTTACCGTCGGCAACAGTAAGATATATATATATATATATATATATAGGTAGAAGGGGATGTACCAACTAAGCTCTCACTATCCTATTTAACTATTTAATAGAGATCGCAAATATATGTCGTCTCCTTTACTTCTATTATAATTAAAACTAATAGATAAAAATTAACTTATATAATATTAATTAATTATAATTATCTTAAATTTAATTAAAAACTTAAATTCCTAAAATTAAAATCCTCACTCCTAAATTATGGAACGCGTGTCGTCTCCTTTAATTCTATTATCAACCTTTTCAGCTGTACCATCTTTACTAGATAATAAGAAAAAAAAAAAACCTTTGACTTCTATTATTGACCTTTTTAGTTGTACCATCCTTATTGGATAACTAGCTTGTGGACACTACGCAAGTGCACAGTTAGATCTTTAAAATGATCATGCCCTCTCAATTGAAATGTGCAAAATAGAATTTACTTAGATAATACCTGTAAGTTGTTTGTTATATATTTATAGTATATCGAACACATGGAGAAGTATTGTCTAAAATATGGTAAAATTTATAGATAAAATGATAGTAAATCATGCGTTTATAATAAGTTGTAGAAATTTTCATAATAGAAACTAAATTGTTGTGCATTTGAAATTGCATATCGTAAATAAATTTTTTAAAAAAATTAAATGCTTATGGTGTGTTAGAGATTATGGAAAAAGTTTATGATAATTTACGTTTTTTCTTGTGATTATCAACAGGAATATTTGATGTCGGTGTCGGTTCTGGTTTAATTTCTTTGAATCTTTTGTTCAGGCATTTTTTAACTCTTGAAGAAGAAACAGGAATATCTTCTGAAAAAAATCAAAGTATTTTAGTAATATAGTATTAAGGTGAAGATCACCTTGCTTATAAGAATGTTGAACGAATAAATAATAAAAGTGAATTAGTGAGCTTAAAATTATTTGAAAATGGTAAAAATCAATAACAGTATCCATGAATAAAAAAACGAAATAAATTTAATAAATATTGATAAGTGCCAAAGTATCATTTCAGCATTGCTATTATCACTTTTTTCGTTTGAAGTTGAACTTCACTTTAATTCAGCATCATCAGTTTAGTAGTAATAGATAACAGTGAAGCGTTGCCTTCCGTCCAATGGTTGGATTTGAACAGGTTTGATATAAAGGAGAACGGTTTTTGTCTTCTATTTAGCATGGACCTTATCGAGAGGAAGTTCAATACTCTTTTTACTAAAGAGAAAAGTGTAGATTATTAGTCATATGATAAAGATGCCATAAAAAATAATCAAATGTATTTTTATTTGTAATGAGTATAAAAATATAACTTGGTTGTAATATTGCATAGCTTCAACTGCGCTGAAGTGAAACAGATTTTCGGCAAGTTCACCAAAAATGGATGCTGTCACAATTCCTGTGCTATCAGTCAAATCAATATCATACTGAAATCTACATTTAAAAAGAAAGTAAATGAGAAAATGTATAATTAAATAAATAAGGAATATTAGAAAGTTGTATTTAGAATTGATATGAATGATTTTAAACTTAAGTTACAATAAAAGTATCTAGGCATGTGCTAAAATCTTATTAGGATATGTTTTGAAGGGGACATAAAATGAACTTGATTGTTCATGATATGTAGGGCTTGTTTATCCCTTATTTATTTTTAAAAAAGGCAAACAATTGAAAAGGAAAAAGGGAAGAAATGCTTGGGTTCAGCTGGATGTTTCTCCTTGCAAGAATTACATGTAAATGTAACTCCATATGTAGAGACAGTTGAATGAAAACATTTTTTGCAGCTCATATACCAATATTTTTGCAGAATGTGTTGAATAGAAACACGGGCTTTAATCCATGTTGTCTGGACTCATAGATGTTTTTTACGAATATTCAAATTAGATAGATAATATGTGAGAAAAAAACTTCATAGTAGACTATAAAATGTACGTACCTTATCGGTGGGCTTTAGGATATTGATATTTGAAAATTTTTGATTTGATCTAAAAGATACATCAAGATCATATTTGAGGTAAGTCTATTGAGTAACAAGGTCTTTTAGCTGCTTGTTATTATGTTGCGCCCTAGGAAAATGGTAATTATAAGTGTATGTATAACAATATGTAAAAATGCATACATAACTTTTGTCTGTTGTAAAAGCAAAAATGGGAAACGTGGAAGCACCTATTTTTTAAATCTGCAGCTTCTTGTATTGGTGGATCAATGAGAATTGCAGAACTAAACCATCTGGATAATGCAACACCTGAAAATTTAAAATTGTAAGCCTAAAATGAATATACAAGAATAAATATAAGGAAAATAATAGTATAATGAGAACAAAAATAGAACTAACATTATAAAAGCGAACGTTTAGCCTACAACATACAACAACTGGATAAGTATGTAAGGTATGTGCAATTTGTTGCTTTTCATTTGCAACAAAAGTGTCCCAAATTGACAGTACGATAGTTTGTTGTCTAATATAAAAATGAAAAATGTTAAAAGAATAAAATATCACCGATGTTCATTAGTTTTAGAGAATATAAGGGAATATAACATCCTGTTTGTTAGCAAAAACAAATTTTTGTAGAGAATATAAGAGAACATAACATACACAATGCTTTTGATAAGTTTATAATACTTTATATGACATTTTAATTGACATAAAAATAATTTTGAACTTTAACTCTTTTAATAACAAATAAAGTTTCCATTTTTTATAAACAAATGTTAATTTTTTTGACTTTTATATGATATTTTAATTATTATAGAAAAGCTTCATTTGACGTCTAAATTTAATTTATGGTATATTTAAAAGACATTAAATGTTAATTTACTTTTTAAAAATAGTTTAATTTTTGATGAA
>JANQBM010000006.1:35284461-35294676 GCA_025594535.1 Erythroxylum domingense
CTTTAATCTATGAGATCAATTACTTTCTTCATAAGAAAGAAACAAACATGTGCTAGTCTAACCATTTCATCAATACCCCGTCTCGATGAAACTACGACTAGGAACATTTTAGGAATAATATGAAAATACAATTTGAATATCATAATTATAATCACATTATAATTTCTAATTGCATAACAATTATTCCAGGGACTTTATCTTTATGATTAATAATTAAATAATTAAAATACACAAAGATAAAGAATGTTTTTTTATTGAATAAAAAAAATTTATACAATTAAAAGAACAACCAAAATTGGTTGCGAGGGCATACACCAACACAAGGAGCTTTATTCAAGGAGCTAGAGGATCATCAATAGGACAAAATTTTCATTTCTCCTCCTTTTGCGTGACTCAAGACTTCTTGTAACTGAGAGCCTTAAGTGAGGAGTTTACCCCATTAGGCCACTCCTCGTTGTCCCGTTTTTCCTCCCTCTTGGATGTTATGGTCACACTCTCCATAAAAACTATTTATTATCCTCTTTTCTATCACCAATAAGTTATTTTACGTTGTACACAATCAGTTAGTGGTTTAAGTGATCATGTATTTTCAGCATCGTCTCACTAGCAATTTTATCAGCCTGTTACCATCTCTCTTTATTTTGAGCACCCACTTATTTTTCAAAATCTTTTTTCCTTTTGGAAGCTTTACAAGCATGTATGTATTATTCTTCTTTAAAAATTCCATCTCTTCCTTTAAAGTTGTAAACTAGAGATCTTTTTTTTCAAAAGATGCAATATTTTGCACATTCTCAAGCTCCCCCTAATAATAAGTAACAGGTATTCAAAACTTGAATAACCTATAGAAGACCTTTTCTCTTTTGCCAACCTTTAAAGTTGTATTTCATCCAATAGCCCCCCTTGCTCATTATCTTCAATGGATTCATTTCAATATTGTTTGGATGTGGTTCATGTAGCTTATCATTATCATATTGTATATTATCAATACCAACGTGTGTTTAGTCATACACTTCATCTTCTTCATCTATAGATTACTCAATAGTCGAAGAAATTTGTGAAGTGCCAAAAATACCATATGATGAGCTGTAGTGTGATGACTTATCTCTTCTCAGAAGATCAACATCTCTTTCATGCTCTTAGAACACCACATCGTTGCTCCTGATTACCTTTTACTTCTTTAAGTTATAAGTCTGAGGCCAAATTGATCACCACTATATCCAATAAAGATGCAAGGTATTGACTTTTAGTCCAGCTTCTTTTTCTGATCTTTAGGTGTTAGGATCTTTGTATGGCTTTCTGTTGTCTTTATTAACAAGACTGATGATGGTTGATGCTTGAACTTGTTATGCAGAAATGAAGAGTTATAGTAAAGTAAAGAAGACACAAGATTTTTACTTAGTTCGATAGCACAAAGTTATCTACGTCCAAGGGTCAATCTCACACTGAAGTTCTCACTAGCTTCAAGCAGAGAAGAATACAAAAGATTAGGTGTTTTCTAAACACCTGCAAGAGTTTCCTCACAAACTCCCTAGAACCCTTAGTATGTACTTTAACACTCTCTCCTATTTTTCTATCTTGAATCAGAAGATTGTATGCGTACGTCTGTTGTGTAGATGGTTTGGCTATGTTTTTATAACTTGGGATGTGTGTATATCTATATAACAAATAAGGGTATTTATTTCTGCCTTTAATTCACGCCTATGCCTTTTATTTTTGGCTTGTGCTTCTCACGTGGGCCCTTTTTGCATGTGTCATCCATGTGCTCTACTAAAACTCAGCCTTTTTACTTATGCTTTGCGTTTTAACCTTCAGATAGCCTTTTCTTTTCTTCCTCTTCTTCGAAGTCTCCAGAATCTCTTCTTTATTTCTCACACACATGCACACCTTTTGTCCAAAATCCCCAAATCTTGTTCTTCGAATGATGACATGTGTTGAGGGTTTATGGAGAATTAGTGATTTTCTTCACAATTTTTCCCTCCTTCTCCATGAATCTTCACGTATCTCATCAATTCGTGGCTGATTTTTGAAACCGAAATCCTAGCTTCATCGAAGTTGTGAGATCAATTGAGTAAATTTTGGTTTTTCTTCAAAGAACTTCATTTATCTGTAGAAGATCTCTACAGAAAATGAATTTCTTTATCGAAACCACTTTTGTCCCAAAATCTGACAGATTTTGTTCTCCTTTTACTTTGTTCAGGACAACCTCTTCGTTGTTGATCTTGTCCCTGATGAAATGGAGTCTGACTTCGATGTGTTTTGAGCATTCATGTAGAACCAGATCCTTGCTCAGGTAAAGTGCGCTCTAACTGTCTGTGTAGATTGCTTTCTCTGTGATTTGAACTTTGATTTCTAATAATAGCCCCTTTAGCCATATTAGCTCCTTTAGGCCTTCTATGATTGCATAATACTCTACTTTTGTTGTAGATAGGGATACCACTGATTGTTGTTGTACCTTCCAGCTTATTGTGTTGCCTGAAAGTGTGAAATAGTATGCTGATAATGTTTGCCCCGGGTCTCCATACGGATTTTATGGTGACTATGTGTCACCATTGCGATTTATTTGAAATATAAAAATCCTAAAAACGGGATCCAACAGATAATGTTTTGCGTGTATCTTTATCTACTGCGTAATCTACATCTACATAGCCATATAAAATTGTATGTTTAAGTAGTTGCAGGTTAGATTTTGAAAAATATAGACCATGATTTATGGTTCCCTTTAAGTATCTAGGTACTACCTGAATCCTTGCCAGTGTTATAGACCCCAATTAGCCATGAATTTGCTAGGTAGGCTGATTGCATAGACTATGTTAGGTCTAGTACATATCATGATATACATTATATAATCTATACCTACATCATAAGGATATTTCTGCATTTGTTTCTGTTCTGCTTTTGTTGCTGGACTCTTAGCAGCTGTCAGCTGCAAGTGTGTGGCAATTGGAGCAAAATTAGGCTTATCATCTTCCATGTTGAACTTAGATAGGACCTTCCTGTTATAATCCCTTTGAATCAACCGTAGCTTCCACTCTACTTCATTCCTTATGATCTACATACCCAGTAGCTTTTGAGCCTTCCCTAAATCTTTCATATCAAAATTCTGCCTTATCTATGAAGCTTGTAGGTTGCTTCATATAGATGATTTCTTTTAGCCTTCCATATAGGAATGTTGTATTTATATCCATCTGGTGTATCTCCCAATCGTCCAAAGTAGCTAGGGTCAAAACTATTCTTACTGTTTTAAACTTAACCACTGGAGAGAAGATTTCCTTGTAATCCACTCCCTCTCTTTGCTTGAAGCCTTTTGCTACTAGTCTGGCCTTATAGGTCTTTGGATCAGCTTCTGTTAATCCATCCTTCAGTTTAAATATCCATTTACATTCAATCAGCTTAGCATTTGGTGGCTTAGGAACTAGCTTCTAAGTCTCATTCTTCATTAGAGAAGTATATTCACTTAGGCAAGCTTTCTTCCACTGTTCTGCATCAGCTCCTTTCATTGCTTCTTCATAGGTTTCTAGTGCTCCTATCTCAACTAGTTTTGTAACCAAACAAGCATATTCTATTAGGTCAGTTTCAATATACCTTCTGTTTGGTATTCTCTATCTTGGTTCCCTATCTCTGATGAGTTGATAGTCCTGCAAGTGAGTTTGTTGAGCTTTTGTAGCTTCCTCTTCCTGTTTAGTTCCCTCCTGAGAGTTAGGATCTGTGTCCATAGTTTTTTCTCTTGTTGGAGTTGTTTGTTCTGTAGCTGCTTCAATTTCATCTCTTTCATATATGGAGGGTGGGACATAAAAAGGGTAGATTGTTGTTTGAACCCAGCTACTATAGGACATCATCTTGGACATCAATTCCTCCATTCTTCTATTTCAGTAGTGGGAATTCAGTTTCCATAAATACTGCATCTCTGCTTATTTGAGTCTTGTAAGCTCCTGACTGTAGCATTAGGACTTTATACCCTTTAGTTCCTTCAGGGTATCCTAGAAATACCCCTTTGACAGCTCTAGGTTTAAGCTTCCCTTTTGTTTGGTGAATGTAAGCACTGCATCCAAAACATTTCAAATGAGTCAAAATAGGTTTAGAACCATTCCATACCTCTTCAGGAGTTTTATACTCATTTCCAGATGTTGGTAGTCTATTTATCAAGTAGGCCGCAGTTTTGATAGCCTCCCTTATAGTACTTGAGATAGGCTCGAGGACAGTAGCATACATCTTGTCTTCTCAAGTAAGGTTTTATTTAGTCTTTTTACTACTCCATTCTGTTGAGGTTTAGCCTTGACAGTTCTGTGCCTTTGAATTCCCTTCTTTTCATAGTAGTCATCAAACTCCTTGTTGCAGAATTCTAGCCCATTATCTGTTCTTAGTCACTTCAGCTTCTTTCCTGTTTGGTTCTCCATCAGAGTATGCCACTTGACAAATGCCTCCAGTGCTTCATCATTTGACTTCAGAAGGTATACCCAGTATTTCCGTGACTTGTCATCAATGATAGTCATGAAATATCTCTTTCCTCCCATAGTTTGAGTTTGAGTTAGCCCCCACAGGTCATTATGAGCATATTCCATGCTTCTGGTGACTATTTTTGCAATCCTTGGGAAAGGGGTTCTGTGATGTTTACCCAGTATACATCCTTCACAGAACTCAATTTTCTTCACATTTGTGTTTGATAGCAGTCCCTGTTGCTCTAATTATTTAAGACTTTTGTTTTCAGCATGTCCGAGTCTTGCATGCCATGGAATAATTAAGTTCAACTCCTTCTCTTCTGTTGTTAGGTTAATCTATGTAGTGCCTACAACATAGTATAAACCCCCCTTTTCAATTGTCCTAATAACCACCTTACCATCCTTGATGATTTCTCTCAAACCATCCTTGGACCTAATCTTGTATCCTTACTTGTCAAAGATGCTCTCTGACATAAGGTTTCTTCTAGCTGCAAGGATATATCTCATATTGCTCAATGTTCTCCTCTTTCCATCATACATCTTGATAGAAACATTTCTAATGCCCCTGATATCTTGTTTCCCTACGTTTGCCATTCTTACTTTGGCTAACAAGTTTTTAAAAGAAGAGAACCAGTCCCTGTGGGGAATTACATGCATTGTGCAGCCCGAGTCCACAATCCATTCTGTTGACAACTCATCCGTTTCAGCTGTCATCGCAAGTATCTCATCTCCATTAGACTCCTCAAGTTTCTCAACGTTTCCAGCATGACCTTTTTGTGCCTATTTGTCCTTCTTCTTCTTTCTAAAATCTCTGACAAAGTGTCCTTCTTTATCACAATAATAACATTTTTGACCTTTAGATTTGTTCTTTTTCTTGCCATCATCATTCTTCTTCTGTTTGCCCTTTCCCTTAGCTTTCTGTCCACCACCTTTCTTTGAACCAGTTGATGTAGACTTACTTTCGGACCTGTTGTCTATAAACATCACCTCAGTTTCTTTCTTGTCTATCACTTCCTCTATCAAAGAACTAAGAACCCTCTTCATTGTTAGGGCATCACCACTTGCATGCTTCACCACCTTCTTGAATCCATTATATTTCTATGGGAGTGATTTTAGAATCACCACTGCTTTGTGTTCTTCTGAAATTTTCTCCCCTATTGCTTCAAGGTCCTGAATTAGTGTAAAGAAATAATCCAGGTTGTCTTCAAGGGTTACTATTGTATTCATTCTGAAGTTTGCAAGATTGTGTAGCAGAGTCATTTTGTTGGGTTGGCACCGTTTAGAGTAAATCTCAACAAGTTTCTCCCATAATAGCTTTTCAGTGTTGCAATCTTTCACTTTTCTTATGACAATTGGTGAAAGATGCAACATTAACTTGCAGTGAGCCGATCTTGCTTTCTTCAGATTCCTCACAAGATTTGTCTCGTCATCTTATGTAGCATCTATGGCTCCAAAACATTCATAGGATTTAAGAAGGGCTTGCATCTGTAATTTCCATATTGCAAAGTCCTCCTTTCCAGTGAACACTTCCATCTCTTTTCCCACCATTTTGTAGGAACTTGGTAAAGATTTGTTTCTATTCTTATCCTCCTTCTTGATGGATTCTTGACTTGTAAATAGGGATGTGGACAGAGACCTGGATGCCCTAATACCAATATGTTAAAATCTTTGTATGGCTTTCTGTTGTCTTTATTAACAAAACTGATGATGGTTGATGCTTGAACTTGTTTTGCAGAAATGAAGAGTTGTAGAAAAGTAAAGAAGACACAAGATTTTTACTTGGTTCGATAGCAGAAAGCTATCTATGTCCAAGGGTCAATCTCACACTGAGGTTTTCACTAGCTTCAAGTAGAGAAGAATACAAGAGATAGGTGTTTTCCAAACACCTACAAGAGTTCCCTCGCAAACTCCCTAGTACCCTTAGTGTGTACTCTAACACTCTCTCTTATTTTTCTCTCTTGAATCAAAAGATTGTATGCGTATGTCTGTTGTGTAGATAGTCTAGCGATGTTTTTATAACTTTGGGCATGTGTATATCTATATAATAGATGAGGGTATTTGCTTATGCCTTTAATTCACGCCTACGCTTTTTATTTTTGGCTTGTGCTTCTCATGTGGGCCCTTTTTGCATATGCCATCCATGTGTTCTACTAAAACTCAGCCTTTTTACTTATGCTTTGCGTTTTAACCTTCAGATAGCTTTTTCTTTGCTTCCTCTTCTTCGAAGTCTCCAGAATCTCCTCTTCACTTCCCACACACACACACACCTTCTGTCCAAAATCCCCAATTCTTGTTCTTCGAATGATGAGATGTGTTGAGGGTTTATGGAGAATTAGTGATGTCCTTCACATTGGGTATGTGTCTGAATACCTTGCACCAAAAACTTCTCAAATGATGATATGTGGGTCCTTTCCAATCCACGCTCTCTTGTGAATGTCAAAATTCTATAGAACTGAGGTTGCTCAATTAATTAGGTAGACTGTAATTCAAATTGCTTGTTCCCAAAATGTCTTTAGCAATATAGACATTCTAAGCATGCAATGAACCTTCTCCATAATGATTTTATTCATCCTCTCAGCAACCTCATTATGTTATGGAGTCCTTGGTTCGGTTTTCTTATGTCTAATGTCATGCAATGTACAATATTATTCAAACACCTTGAAAATATATTCTCCTCTATTGTTTGTTCGTAGGCACTTCAACTTCCTCTCATCTTCCCTTTCTACTATAATATGAAACTTATATAAAGTTTCACTAAAGTCAAAAAGCAAACTGATAAACAAATTCACTAAACTCAATAAGGATTCACAAAAAATTTGATCTTTCACCCCATAACAACAAGTCGTCTCACAAAGTTTCAGAATTAAAACCAAAGTTGATATTAGGATAAATAACACTCCAACCAATTCCAAAAACAAGTAAACAAGGATAAGAATACAACATTATTTGCCTTCTCTATGTCTTTCCTCACTTTTGGATATTATGGCCTCACTCTCCACAAAAACTTACATAATTTTCTCTTTTATATTACTAATTAAGTTTTTTTACATAGCCACGGTCACTTACACAGCCGTGTAAGTAATCATATATCTTTAACGCTGCTCCACTTGCAGTTGTACACTATTAAAGAGAGTTACATGGTCGTGTAACGTGTGAAGGAATTTGTGAAGATTGAATACATACACGGCCGTGTATCTTCACACGATCTTGTCTTCACTTGTTTGTAATTCTCATGAACCATAAAAGTGTCTACGATCACCGAGAGTCTCAAAATAAGGCTAGACACATAAAATTATTATAGTGTCATGAAGACTTTATTCCACGCTCTTTTTGTTTTTTGGTTATATAAAAAGAGATGCATTAAAATTAAAAAAATCATTATTTCAATCTGGTGTGTGATTTAAAATGCTTAAAATTTTCATTTGCCTTATATAGATGGGGATTTTTTTAGTATTATATACTTAAGATTTTAATCTACATACTCAGCATCGTACTTAAAAACTCAATTTATATAATGCACCAAAACTTTAAAATTAAGTGATTGTTTGTTAGAATTATTTTAGTAGAGATATTTTAAAATTGAACATATGACATAAGCGTCAAGTTCTATGTATGTCATGCATTTTGTAGACCTCTCGGAACATGATAATTATTCATTTAATTACAATAATACACCGTATATTATCAAGTGATAATTTATTATTAAAAATGACAAAATTAATGAATATAATAATAAAAAATATTATATATTTTTGAAAACATTGGTTTTGGTTGTTATAAAAAATTATGAAAATAAAAATATAAAATATTATATTTAACTACATATAGGATATAATAAGATACAACAACCACCACCACCTAGTGAGATCAAGAAATCTAGGTAGCCTTACCTTATATAAATTCTAAATTTTCTCATTATTGTCGCTTATTCTTACTTTATAAGTTCATTCAAACAAGAAAAATAACATATTCATATATATCTGATCGAATGTAAGTATTTTCCACGAAATAATTTATTAAAATTTTGACCAAGTTCGTGCATGTATATAATATATATTCTTCTACCAAATTGTAGTTATTTTATTTTGAAGCAAAGACGCTCAAGGGTGAGGGTGACGTACAATTTTTAGTGAAGCTTAAATTAAGAGAGAAGGGTAAAATGTCAGGAGAAGGTTATTATATATTAAATTCACATCAATTTTAAGTAGTTTTGGACATATCAGTGGCAAGTTCAATACATGTAATGCATTTGAAGATCCTCTCGCCAGCATTTAAGCCGAATGACTCGGAGTTATAGTCGTTGAATTTTTATTTATCTGGTTACAATAATATCCATATTTTACCCCGTCATAATTCAACTTAGATTGAATTTATATTAAAGAAAATCTGTTCGGTCTGACTTTAATAAATTATTGTTATTTTATTTCATAACTAAAGAATTAATTAAATAAATCAATAATTTTTATTAAATATAATCAAAACAATATTATTTTGATCTTATAATTAACCATATTTCACTTATTTGTCAATGAGTCATTGATTGATACTTTTAGTATATACTTTTTAATTAATACAAACTAATTTCATTTTTTATTTATGTGAAATCTGCAGTGACGATTATTATTATTAGTATGTGTTATTACATATATACATACATATATATATATATATATATATATATATATATATATATATGTATATATATATTTGATAATTTATAATCTAAATAAATAATTTAAGAAAATCCTAACTCAAAATATATATATATATATATCTGATAATTTATAATCTAAATAAATAATTTAAGAAAATCCTAACTCAATCCTATACCATCTTATCAATTACTCAACAAGAATAGGATGGAACTATCGACAGCTTAAATAGTCAGAAATGGCGTTCCATGAGGTCATGCGTGCCATCCACATAAACTTAGGTCTGACTGCTGACTACATTTTTACGCCTGCAAATTGATGTTTTAAAAAGCATCGACGGTATTTTTTTAATGCACTCCACTAAAATAATGATAAGGTCAACAGTATTAGTTTTAAGTATCAAATTTTAATACATAGATGCTTGCGGGAAAGAAACCTTCAAGTCAACATAATGAAATTTAATTTAAGTTTAGTTGGATTAACTAACAATAATAATAAATTATAAGCATAATTATAAGTATCAAATGCAAATCAATCAAATATTACTTTGAATTTACTTTTAAATTTGAATTGAATTAATTAAACATGATCAAAATTATTAATTTATTATAATTATCTTAAATTATTAATTTAAATATATACAAGTCAGATGTTAGAGCTAAGTTGAGATACTGTATTAATAACATTTGATTAATCTATATAGAATATTTTTATGAAATATGTTTTATCATTATTTTTAATTAATTATTTTTCTACAAATTAAAAATTATAAATAATTTAATAAAAAATTTTAAATATTAAAGATTTTTAAAATTATCAAAACTATATCATAAATGCATGTCTTCTACCCTTCTACTATTTAGTTATAAGGCTAAGTACTGTTAGATCTTCCCACATCTCGCGTCTTAATGAAATTTCTAATAAATGTTGTTGTTATTATTTTATGTCTCCTACCCTTATAAACAAATATGAAATTTTGTTTGACTAATGTATATCATAAATGTCTTCTATATAGAAGGAATTCATCACTCCATAAATCACTCCACTCTTTGTAATTAATATGATTGTTGTAACTCAAATCAAGGGATTAGCATTGACCATTGAATTGTAACGTTAGGCTTAGATGA
>JANQBM010000006.1:35302210-35316039 GCA_025594535.1 Erythroxylum domingense
ACAAGCCATGCCAAATATTATTGCTGAAAACTTTAATGGATTGGGCATTTTATTTGAGATTACAGGCCTGCAAGAAAGTAATGTTCAAGTCCAGTTTCATTGATTCTTCCATAATTTGTGAAAAAGCAAATTCAGGAATCAAATCAACTCAAGGGTCCAGACTCAAGAACTGCAATGGTTTGAGAAAAAAGTAATGAGAAAGACTCCAGTGTAATTGGTTCTTCCATAATTTCAATTGCAATACACGATCGTATAGAGCATTTGCGAGCAGCGCAAACTTGAATAGACATGTGAAAAGAGGGGTGAATGGTCCGGAAGACATGGGAACTGTGCTCCTGATCGAAAGAGAGAAAAGACAGCCCACAATTTTTGAAAACAAACCCGTTGTGTCTATTAAAGCAAAACAAAAAAATAAAGATTGTTTTCACACACGCTTGGGTTGATCGAAGAGGATCCTAAGTCCCGTCTTTAGCAAGTAGCAACTTTTATTTGCTTTCCTCTTTCAGGCGGCTTTTCTGATTTGAAAACGATAAAAGTGCATAAGTCCCCAACTTTACTTAAACTGGGTTATACTTGTACATATGGGTCCAAATCCAATGTGCCCTTGTCTTTATATATTTGAAGAATTTAGACTTCTCGTCGCAAGTGAGTAGCTATTAACACGTTTAAGCTAATCACAACTCTAATTAATCGGCACGAATTTTTGTTTCATTTGTCTAGTTGCATATAAAAAAAGGTTATAAGAGATTTATTACATTTACATTGAAATAATATTTTTGTCATATTATATAATCTTAATTCACATTATATTTATTATATTACTCTTTTTATTTTGTTCCATTAGACCATTATCTATCTTATGAAACATTGTTTTAACATTTGTTAAGTGAAAAAAATTATAAATTTACTCTACACTTCATTTTGATATTGATTGAAGTTGCGTTGCTACGATTGATTTAGTATATTTTAAAGAATCCTTAGAAAAATATTAACGATCTCATAAAAATTTCTTTTCGATGAATTTTTATTTACTGATTTTATTTTTTATGAAATTGATTCTTTCAAAAAAGGATTCTTATTCGAAGAGTGCATAATAACATGAATAAACTCACACTAATCTGTCAATTTTAAATATAATTTAGGAATTTTTTAATAAAAAATATATTTTTATAATTTTTCTTAATAAAAATTTAAAAAGGACATAACAATCTATATTTAATAATATTAAAACTCAGTCATTTATTCAATTTAATTTAATTGATTAGTTGTATATTCAAAAGTAAAGCATCATGAACATCAATTTTATAAACGAGTTCTTAAATAATGTCTAGAAATTTATTCAGAAATTCAAAATTTATATTTTTGATATTGGAGTCTATTTAGGGAGTTTCCGCTACCAATTTAACCAATTCTTAAGTCTTAACAATGTTTCCATTTGACCTCTGGTCTTTTAGAATTGTGGCTTTGTATTCTTTATGGTATTGTAAAATGCCATTTCCTTATTTGTCAATTTAAACATCTATCCTGGTGGCAGCCAGAGACAGACCAGCATCATCCAGATCCAGATGCTTAGAGTGAGAAGAGAACCCGTGGGCTTAAATCAAACTGTGCGTGCGCGTGTTGTGTGGGCCCCACCATAAAGTCAAAAACATAAGTGGTCCTTAAGGTCTGGTGTGGCTACTGCTTAGGTTCCTGCCGCGGTGGAGTGGACGCTTGTCTGAAAACACGCTCATGAAGAACGTCGCTCCTTCGGAAGTCACTCGGCCACCTGTAACCTAAAATGGGACAACCTGGAAACCCCGTGCGACTCTACCAATCATGAGGCCGCTTTTGCCGTGACGTTCCTCAAATTTTGCCTGTATGTTATTTTAGCCCTCGAAACATTTCCGTTCAAGCTTGGATACCTTATTTATAGAAAGTTATGCAAATGATCACTTTTTCTGTTACTTATATGTGATAAAATTTTTTTAAATAGAATCATCTCATTTTGCATAGTTATAAAAGTTATGCAAATGATCACTAATATTTAGGAGGATAGGATTCTACATTTTGTAATTTGTTTGTAGAAAGTAGAAACATTACGGTAAATTTGTGAAGAAAGCAGGAGTTAAATTAAAGGGCACCAGTGCATAATAAGGAAAAATTGTCAGAACAGGCAGCTTAACACGTGAGTAAGGTCTTATGGAAACCTGCATGAGACAAGATGTAATCATATCATTGCCTCTCACCACCACCCCTTTTTAAAAGCTCAAAAAAGAAAACACAACAACAAATAAAAGAAAGAAAAAACAACTTCCACAAATCTTAAAGCGACAGCTCTCCACAATATAAACCATAATAATAATTATTATAATGATAATTAATAATACTTAACAAGCCCATGTTAGCGCTACGAATCTCTACCAAAGCTCTCTCTCTCTCTCTCTCTCTCTCTATAGAAAGGTAAAGCAAAAGATAAAGGAATGGAATGTTCCTATTCTTAGTTCTTCTTCTTCTTCTTCTTCCTCCTCCAGTGTCAGTGATTGCCTGTTTCTTTAGAGAGATTAAGTGTGTTCATTTGCATAAAAAGGGTATAGAGAGAGAAAAGAATAGTTAGAGTGAAAGATAGAATAATGGGCGGGGTGACTTCGTCAATGGCTGCAAAGTTTGCTTTTTTCCCACCTAATCCTCCTTCCTACAAGCTAATTACAGACGAAACCACTGGCCTTTTGCTTCTAGACCACTTTCCTCACCGTGAAAACGTCGACGTCCTGCGCCTCCCCACGCGCCGGGGAACAGAGATCGTTGCTGTGTATGTTAGGTACCCGATGGCCACCTCTACTCTGCTATACTCTCATGGGAATGCTGCTGATATAGGCCAGATGTATGAGCTTTTCATTGAATTGAGCATCCACCTACGTGTTAATCTTATGGGGTAAGTTCGTTCAAACTGACCCTTTTGTTTTCTCGTTGAGTTTCGAGGCGGTGAATGTGAGTGTTGATTAGGAGTGTGAGTGTGCATAAAAATTGAAGCTTTTGTTGGAAGAATGGAACATAAGTTTTAGTTTGGTTTGTATGGAAGGAAAAGATATTGGTGGGAGCTCCGATAAAACATGGTAACTGGCAAGTAGCTGAACTCTAGGACTGTTCAAATTTTTTTGGTTTTATTTGATGATTTCTTTTCATGTTTTAAAGGAAAGGGGCGAGCTTAATATAGTGTTATTGGAGATAATTAGGATCCGTAACCAGAACTTTCTTTAAGTAGATCTTTTCATCTGACATCATTTGCTATTTTTAGCTGTTTTAAAATTGTTGTATCATACGAAAAAACTGCTTGTTACGGGTAATGATATGTGATATAATTTGGTTTCAATTGGAGGGAGGGAACTTAAACCCAGGACCTCCTGTATCATACGGAAGGATGCGGAAGATGGCAGACTATGCCTCGGACAGAGATGGAATTTTGATGTTTGAAGTTGGTTAATGAAGTGATGGAGAATTTACAGGTGGATGATGGAGATCAGAGAGAAACACTCCTACTTAAACATAAAATTTCATGTTAATCAATACTCCATGCAATAAGATACTAATATCAAATATATAACTTGAGCCCCATTTTCTTATTTCCTTTTTCCCTAATTTATGCAGGTATGACTACTCTGGCTATGGACAATCAACAGGGAAGGTGAGCAGTGTAAACGTAGTCTATCTATGTGCTATGTGACTGAAATACTTTCACCCATGAGCTTTTCATCACATTAGTATGACTTTCTGCAGCCCAGTGAGCACAATACATATTCAGATATTGAAGCTGCTTATAAGTGTCTTGAAGAGCGCTATGGTGCCAAGCAGGAAAACATCATACTTTACGGTCAATCCGTGGGCAGTGGCCCTACTTTGGACCTTGCTGTACGATTACCTCAGCTTAGAGCTGTTGTCCTACATAGTCCTATATTGTCAGGGCTGAGAGTTATGTATCCAGTGAAGCGTACATACTGGTTTGATATATATAAGGTAAAATATATCGTTTATGATCCTCTGCTACATCATCCATTAATTAAAAATAGTGATGCATCCAATGCCCTACTGATGGCTTTTACATGTGCTTTGTGCAGAACATAGACAAAATTCCTTTGGTGAAGTGTCCAGTGTTGGTTATCCACGTAAGTGTCTGAATTCATACATTTTGCAATTGCATGAAGCTATTATGACGTTATTATTTGTTCTTTCTCAACGGTATCTTATGCAAATTAAACCTATTTTTTTTCAGCTGGGATGCTAGTCTAATTTATCTTACAAAGAATTAAAATACTATTTTACTTAGCAGTTGCTTCTAATAAACACTTCAGGCCTTTATGTGCTATCATGGATTCCGTCTTTGCTGGGTAATGAATGCACCATAATCTGTTTGAGATGACTGCTAAAATGGTTTGAGTTCTAAAATGAAATTGTAGAATTTGAAGGGAAGTCATCTCATATGTCGAGAAATTTGGAGTTGATGTGAGGAAAATAGGAACAAAATGATAGAGATGATTTGGTGATGGTGGGAAGTATGACGTTGGAATTCCAGTGGATTGCAAGGAGGGTGATAGGTGGTATTTGTTTGACTTGGATATATCAAATTGCCACATAGTATGTAGGTGGATTTATATGATCTATGTAATGATCTATTAGACATCATAATCTAATTAGTTATAGAAAAAGACAATATAATTTGCCCCTTCTTTCCTCATCTTCCTATTAATAAGCCACATTAGACTTTGGCTTTTCCAGTTTCCTGTACAATCCCTAGGGCTTCACTAGCCACTATAGTTTTGATTTCTTAATCTTATTTGTTTCAAAATAGGTTTGCTTTTCTTCACTTATGAGAATTTCTACCAAATCTTCTTGAATTCATTAAAGCTCACCCTCATCTCCCCCTTGGATTCTCGTGTTGGGTGAATTGTGATGTTACGAAAATATGACTAACGTGCGACAAAAGGAAGAAGAAGACAAGAAACGACGTTGAAGATTACGTATCAATAAATTAGCAAAGTGTCGCATAACTGACAACAGCCTTAACGGAAGAACTCACTGATGTGTCTAGATTCTTCTAGGTACTGTATGAAATAGCCGTTGTAATAGATTTGGAAATCAATGAAAAATCATGAGTAAATGTTTGATTCCCTTCTCTCTCTCTAAACTCGCTTCTCTATCTCAGAAATTGTTGCGTGAATGATACAGGAGGGTGTGTGAGTTAGAAAATTCATAACATTTGGTATCAAAGCAAACGTTCCTGGATGAGTCCAATGACAGAAGGCATGCGGGGAGCTAAAGTTCGTCGTTTAGAGGAAGGCATGAAAAACCTTTTGGAGGCTCAACTGCGACATGAGAAAGAAATTAGTGACATTAAATCCATGTTTCAAGAGCTCATGCAAAATATGGACAAGGAAGATACTGAAAGTTCTGTGAAAAGTCCTGGAGATGGAGGACACTATATAGTACCGACGAGGGTCAACAAAATCAATTTGCTGACGTTTGACAGTATGGGGGTAAGAAGCTGGAGTTACCGATGTGAAAAGTTTTTACAATGGACCAAACACCGGAAGAAATGAAGATAAGAATGGCTTTCCTTCACATGGAAGGGATCGTGCAAGAATGGTACTAGTTGACAATCCAAAATTGTAAGTGAATGCGATGAAGTGGGAAGAATTTATAACTCTGTTACAACAGCGATTCGATGAGAACATCTTTGAGGACCCCATAGGGGATCTAAAGGAGCTAAGATAAGAAGGTTCGGTACTAGACTATTGTGCCTTATTTGACAGGTACTCAAATAAACTCTCACTGCCAGAAGATTACTTGGTGGGGTTCTTCTTGAAAGGACTCAAACTGGAGCTGGGACTCACCTTAAAAATGATGGATCCTTAGACTTTACTTCAGGCTTATACATGGACATGTAAACAAGAAGCGTTTGTGGGAGCTAGTATTCCAGTTTACTTCGGGAATGGAATTAAAGTTGGAAGCATAGTAGGAGGAGGAATAAGCACGTATAAGGGGGCCAGTTATACGACAACTCCATCCAAACCGCAAACAGAGGAAGGGTTGTTACCCACACCAGGGAGTCAAGTCAGCGTTAACAAAACCAACAATTACAGAGGTTCTCGAGGCAGTACAACAACAAGCAGCAAGGAGTTTGACGAAAAAAGGGCTAAGGGGTTGTGCTTTTGGTGTGACAAATACTCTCTGGGACATCGTTGCAAGAAGAAACAATTTCAATTATACATGGTAGAAGATGAAGAACCGGAGGAAGAGGAACCTGGGATTGAAGAGCTTGAAGATAGAGCTCCCTTCAATCCTAATATTTCATTAGAAGCAATGTGGGGCTTAAAGGATCAGACAAAACACAAACAACTGAGGATCATGGGAAGTCATCAAATGAAACCTTTACATATCCTCATAGATAGTGGGAGTACCCACAATTTCCTGGATGAAAAGGTGATCCATAAAGGGAATGCAGAGGTAATTAACATAAACCCCGTAAGTATTACTGTTGGTGGAGTTTTAAAACTAGACTGCAAATAAGAATGCAGGAATTTCGTGTGGAAAATGCAAGGGTTGCAGTTCTCTACAGAGGTGTTGATCATTAAGCTAGGAGGTTGCGATATTGTGTTGGGAGTTCAATGGTTGGCCATCCTTAATGATGTGTTATGCAATTTTAAAAGACGCACCATTGAATTTCAATGGGAGGGCAAGGTAGTAAGACTAACGGGAAATCCAAAAGTACAGGCAAGGGAAGTTTTTGGTAAGAACCTTCACAAGTTGATTAGAAATTCTAACCAAAGTGCTCTGGTGATGTTGCGTTTAGCAGACCCTATAGAGTTTCATATGCAACAGCTGGGAATAAACGATGATGTCCAGACCAAAGATGAGATAGAAGGACTTTTAGCAGAAGTTGGTGATGTCTTTCTAGAACCAAAGCAATTACCACCAAAAAGAGCATGTGACCATGACATTCATCTCAAGTAAGGGGTGGAGACTATAAACATCAGACTTTATCTCTATTCAAGGGAACAGAAAGATGCTATAGAAAAGTGGCGCAAGAATTGTTGGAGCAAGGTTTTATTCGGAAGAGCGTTAGTCCTTACGCATCACCAGTCATCCTTGTGAAAAAGAAGGACATCACCTAGAGAATGTGTATTGACTGTTGCGAGTTAAACAAGTACACTATCAAGAGTAAGTTCCCTATTCCATTTATAGGAGAGTCGCTGGAAGAACTGAAGGGATCAAGTTGGTATTCGAAGCTGGACTTAAGGTCTGGGTACCACCAGATCCGATTAAAGGAGGAAGACATACAGAAAACTGCATTCCAAACTCAAGAGGGCCACTTTGAAGTACTGGTGATACCCTTCGGCCTCATGAATGCTCCCTCCACTTTTGAGAGCCTTATGAATGAAATATTTAAGCCTTTTCTACGTAAATTTTTGCTTGTCTTCTTTGATGACCTTCTCATTTACAGTGCCAACTTTCAACAACATTTGGAGCACTTGCGTTAGGTCTTGGAAGTTTTGCAATAGTAGCAATTGTTTATTAGAGGAAGCAAGTGCACATTTGGAGCAAGACAGGTGGATTACCTTGGGCATTCTATTTCGGAGAAAGGTGTGTCCACTAACAACAAAAACATAGAAACAATTTAGCAATGGCCACAACTGCACACCTTGAAGGAGCTCTGGGGATTTCTCGGTCTGAGAGGATACTACAGGAGATTTATTAAGCATTATGGAATTATAGCAAAGCCACTTAATGCATTCTTGAAGAAGCAAGGGGCAGGGAATTGAGAGTGGAAAGAGGAACAACAAAAAGCTTTTGAACAGCTGAAGGAAACATTGGTAGCAACACCAGTGTTGGCGCTACCAGACTTCACCAGACCTTTCATAATTGAAGCAGATGCTTCTGATAAGAGTATTGGAGCTGTACTTCAACAAGGACATCCCATACCATATCTGAGTAGGCTCTGGCTCCCAAGCACCAAGGGTTGTCCACTTACGAAAAGGAGTTCCTCGCCATCATCAAAGTCGTAAAGCAATGGCATCACTATTTAAATGGTAGATTCTTTCAGGTACAAACATATCATAGGAGCTTGAAGTATCTCTTGGATCAACGCATCTCAACGCCATTTCAACAAAATTGGCTTCCTAAATTGATGGGCTACGACTTTGAAGTCACCTATAGGAGTGGAAAAGAAAATTTAGTGGCAGATGCATTATCTCGAGTCTCAAGCCTCCAACTGCTAACGTTATGCATATACAAGCAACACTTTTGGAAGAAATTTGTGAAGGAAGGGACGACACTACTATAAGGTACATCGTAAAAAAATTAGAAGGACAAGAAATGTCTTCGGGTAACTAAGAATGGAGGGATGGAATGTTAAGGTGGAAGGGAAGAATTGTTGTTAGTTGTGACAAGGAGCTTCGGAAGAAAATCATAGCAATGGCTCGTGATAGTCCTCAAGGTGGACATTCAAGGGTGACAGCAACAATAAAAAAAATACAAGGTCTTTTTCACTAGAAGCAGATGGCCAAGGATTAGAAATCACGTCAAAAATTGTGTAACATGCCAATGGAGCAAGTACGATCATGAGGTATATTCGGGCTTACTCCAACCCCTACTAGTACCTGGAGGATGCTGGAGAGAAATTACCATGGATTTCATAGAAGGATTACCGCCTTCTAGAGGAAAGTCTTCCATCTTTGTTGTAGTAGACAGATTCAGCAAGTATGCACATTTCATAGCCATCAAACACTCATACATAACACAAGATGTTGCACAAGTGTTCATGGACCATGTATTCAAATTGCATGGGATGCCAGAAAGCATAATCAGTGGTAGGACCCTCTCTTTTTAAGCAGATTTTGACCAGAGATGTTCAGATTGCAGAATGTTAAGCTACAATTATCCACAGCTTACCATCCACAGACGGATGGACAATCGGAAGCAGTAAACAAGACACTAGAAACGTATCTGAGATGCTTCTGTTGTGACACACCATATAAATGGACGAGCTGGTTAACAATGGCCGAATAGTGGTACAATACCTCGCACCCTACTGCCATAAACACTACACCCTTCAAAGTTCTCTATGGTTACCCACCACCACTGTATGTGCCTTATCTAGTAGGAGATTCGAGAGATGTTTGGATTGATCAAGCATTCCAGGAGAGAGGCAGCACTTCCAAATCGTTAAATTTCATTTGAACAGAGCAAAATAGAGGATGAAGTTGCAGGCGGACAAAAAAGCGATATGAGAGTGAGTTTGAAGAAGGGCAGTGGGTGTACGTAAAGTTACAACCCTACAGACAACATTCGCTGCAACGGAGACCGAATCAGAAACTGGCGCCTCTTTACTATGGACCCTTCCCGATCATTTCCAAAGTGAATAAAGTAGCCTATACATTGAAATTTCCAGAAAAATCTACTATTCACCCTACTTTCCATGTATCACAACTAAGGAGCTTTGTTTCTGAAAATATTCCTACGTCTAGCCAATTGCCGACCACTATGACAGACCTGGAGAAAGTTCCAGTAGCAATTTGGGACAGAAGAATGGTGAAACGACGCAACAGGGGGGCCACGCAAGTAGTTGTACAATGGCAAGGAGAAACCAAGGAGGAAGCTACGTGGGAAATGCTGTTTGAGCTGTAGAAAAGGTTCCTGGAGGTCAACTTGATGGATAAGGCAGTTTTTGAAGATGGAGGGGTTGTTACGAAAATATGACTAACGTGCGACAGAAGGAAGAAGAAGACAAGAAACGACATCGAAGATTACGTATCAATAAATAAGCAAAGTGCAGCATAAGTGACAACCGCCTTAACGTAAGAACTCATGTGATGTTTCTAGATTCTTCTACATACTGTATGAAATAGGTGTTGTAAAAGATTTGGAAATCAATGAAAAATCACGAGTAAATGTTTGATTCCCTTCTCTCTCTCTAAACTCTCTTCTCTATCTCTGAAATTGTTGCGTGAGTGATACAGGAGGGTGTGTGAGTTGGAAAATTCATAAGATGTGACCTCATACAATTGTGTTGGGTGAGCAACAGTGCCAAATAGGTTGCAGGCGGATTTATAAGAAAGGATGTCTGCCCTAAATGAGTAAATTTTAAAGCATATATTTCCTTTCTCTGTTTGAAAAATCAGAGAAGTTATGAGCATCACAAACGTATCTCAACATTCACACTCCTGTAGCATCTGATTCTTTGTCAGATTTACTTTCTGCATTCTTGTGATTTTCCTTTTCCACCAATGAGTGAAACCGTCCTCTATTTGGTCACTTGATAGCAACCTTAAATACCACGACCATGAAACTTGATTCTAGGTCATGATAATCTAAAAAAGCACTAAGATCCTTTTGTAGGTGTGCATATCAAGCACTATGAATTTTGGGAAAAAATGCCATATTTTATCCTAATATTGTTGGATAAGTTGATACAATTTAATATTTTTCTAATTTTCGAAAAATTTTTAAATATTTTTCTACTCCAGAATTCTCCCTTTCCTTATTGTAAAGTTTTGTTGGGCATATCCCGAAGGCATAACTTAATACAGTGGGCTTCTGAATAAGTTTGTCAAAAGTGTGTGTAAACTAACTATGTTTCTTATTGAATGAGCTACAAATCCTATGAAACCATGTTCCCTAACTCATAATTCTGGCTTCAGCCTTTTGCAGTTGTTCTGTCAATTAACTTCTATGTGGCTTTTATTCACGTTTATAGTCCTGCTCAAGTGCCTGGGAGATCTAAGTAGCATGTGATTCTAAAGAACTTACCATCACTATCGTTCTTCTATTGTTTTCTTCCCAAACTCCAATTTGGTCATTTCAGTTTGAAGCCATCTGAACTTTAAGATAAGCATAACAATTATGACATGTACATTTTCAGGGAACTTCAGATGAGGTAGTTGACTTTTCACATGGGAAGCAGCTGTGGGAACTTTGCCAAGAGAAATATGAACCTCTATGGCTTAAAGGAGGAAACCACTGTAATTTGGAGTTGTACCCCGAGTATCTCAGGCATCTCAAGAAGTTTATATTGACAGTTGAGAAGTCACCCTCACAAAGAAATACCTCCCGGCGAAGTACAGATTGGATTGAACCGCCCAGACGAAGTACCGACTGTTTCGAAACTCCAAGGAGGAGTACTGACCGTTTTGACGGTCCAAGGAAGAGCACTGACCGTTTCGATGGTCCAAGGAGGAGTACTGACCATTTCGATGTTCCAAGGAAGAGTACAGACCGAAGAGAGAAGCCAAGGAAAAGCACCGATAGGCCTGAGAAACTGAAGTTCCAAGAGTACAAGTTTGCGAACATAGAGAAGCTTAGGGTCCCTTATGATCAATCGGAGAGGTCACAGAGGTCACGGAGAAGTGTGGAGTTTAGTGAGAAATCCAGAAAAAGCATTGATCATCAGTTAGAAAGAGGTAGGAAGAGTGTAGACTGGCTAGACAGAATTCGGAATGGATAAATAGAGAACTCCTTGTAAGAAATTTGTGAACTAGAATTTCTTCTTAGGTGAAGGCACACACAAGAAAATGGGGGGGTTTAGAAGGAAAGAAACTAGAATACTGGCAAAGTTGAAGATATATATGGGGTGTTTTTTAACTTATGGTTTAAGATTTGTATTGACTGGCTCATTGAACTTACAATTGCACTTCCTGCTGGGGTTTGTAGAGTTTGGTTGTTAATGGAAGAATTCTAACCTTTATATTCTTCTTATATCCAAAGGTTTCGTTCTGTTTTTATTGTTTCTGAAGAAACTGAATGAAAAAAATGGAAGACGAATGAAGCAACTACCTTACCATCTTGTAGCATCTTAAGTTTTAAAAAAAATTATTTCAAAGGTGTTAGTCCAGTTTTCCCACAATTTTACTCTTCCATAGTAAAGATAGAAGATTTTTAGAAACTGAAACAAAGGCACGGTGAAAAAGTCCTGAAAATGCTGCTATTCTTTTCTGCACTATGACATGGATAACAAGTGATTATTACTACAGCAATCCATGAGCTTTCTAAGTTTTTAGTTATGCTTATAAATTCTTTATTCGTTATATTTTTAACATATAAAAGATTCTGAAATCTACAACTTGAATCTGGGCACATTGTATTTGCTTTCCTTCATTGGATTAATGGGCCAATCATATCACATTGTGCCTATTAAATGCCAATAGTCAATAGGCTGAACTAATGAAAACTCTGAAATCATAGCATTTGGAAATTTGCTATACAATTCGTTCAATTAAGTGTTTTTGTGTTATGCTTTCTCACAGGTTCTCTTAACTTTTTGTGAATTTAATCTTATGCTTGCATGTTGAAATCTTTTTGCTTTCTGGGATTCTCGTGATTTCTGAACCGTGTTAGGATTCACAAAGATGTCTAAGGCGTTGTCTTGTCAAGGAGACTTTGTCTCTAGCCTAATCTCTAAGAGTTCCAACCCTTAGAATGAGACATGATTCTCTGGCCCCTTTATTCTGGCTCTATTCTGTCCCATTGTATCTCAATCATTATCATTTACTTAGGTGGCTAATGATTGAGATACAATGGGACATAATAGAGCCAGAGTAAAAGGGTTAGAGGATCTGAGGGGCTTAGAATGAAGTTTGTGAAGTGAAAGTTCTGTTATGTAGCAGATTTTGACCCTCCACCAGAAAACAAGCAAAAAAAACGAGGGGGAAAAGAAGAAAAGATAATAGTAAATTAAAAAAAGTTAATCATGCGACTGACCGAAATAGGTGATCAGGACCTGAACTTCAAGTTAGTCCTAAAACAACAGCTACGATTAATGTTTTTGCCCAGCATCATTATCGAAAAGAAAGATCCAGATCACTCTAAAAAGCCCACTCTGGCTCTCCCAAAGAGGGCGGACCTATCCCAGTAAACCAAAGGATGCTCTTCCAAGAGCTGCTCATGTCGGTCAATGCTGGTGAAAGAAGCAATAAAACACTAATCTTAAGTGTTGCTTTCTGCACGCTGCAGAGCATGTAGCACAAGGCCTTAAATAGTTGCAAAGGGCAATAGAAAATACAATAAAATAGGAATATAAACCTGTGATTTGATACCATTAACATTATAACAGACAAAAAAAAACATCTTAAGACTCGTTTAACCCACTAATTGAAAAAACATGGAAATTAATCAAATATGATTGATGTGAGAAGTTCAACACTCTCATCCTTTAATTAGAAGTCTCGAGTTCGAGTCCTGAGAATAAAGAGACCTGTTTGATCAGCATTTTATCCTTTACGGGTTGACTCGGTGCGAGCGAGGATTAGTCTAGATGTGAATGACTTAAATACGTCTTCTCATAGTTGAGACCCTCCTAAAACACCTCGTGAGCTAACAAAAAAAAAAGAAAAATATGAAAATTACAAGCTCAACCACTAACATTTTAAATAATCTTTTCAACACTTTTTCTTGATTGAAAATCACATATTCTCTATTGTAACTTGAAAATTTGATGCTTGACCTAAGAAAGAGATTTTGGAAAAATATCTACCACTTGCTTATTAGTGCCATAGAATTTCAACACTATTTTACCACCAGCTACTAATTTTGTAATAAAACGATGATGCACATCAATATGTTTAGTTATTTCGTAAAAAGTGAGATTCTTTATCATTGCAATTGTGGACCAATTATTACAAAATATCTCATTAGCTTTCTTTGCCCAAGACTAAAATCCAATGTTGCGAATACCGTGCCGGATTTGGTACCGGATTGAGTTCTAGTACGGTACTGTACCGGTACCGAATAATACCGGATACCGTTTCGGGTAATTTTTTAAATTTATGAAATAGTCCCTGAATTTTTTTAAAAATTACAAA
>JANQBM010000006.1:35320313-35333949 GCA_025594535.1 Erythroxylum domingense
ACACAAAGCATATTTTCCAAAATTCTCAGTAATTCACAATTAAACCGGGAAAATGTCATGAATGCATGTACAGTTATTTTTTATGTGCAAAAATCACTGTTCATTATTGCATGAGCATGAGATGTGTTTTCCTAATCTCTCCGATTAATCTCACTTGTACCAATTTTCATAATTCAACTCGTTATATGGAAATGGGATGTTACATTTTCTTTAATCTTTACGATAAAATCATGTTAGATTCTTTAAAAACTTATAATCTTATAAAACTTGTTAGTGGTGATTTAGCCCTTAAATATTATCATTTACAATCATATATTTTCTATAATTCTAGTGATTCATATCATTTTTTATGTTTATGTTTTTTATTTTTTGGATCAAACTTGTCTTGATGGAATGATCCTTGGTCCTGATCATATTGATATTATATCTCACTAGTCCTATTGGTAAGGTTCACATCAAAATTGGTATTAGAATCATCTTTCATATTTATGTTTGTTCTTGAAAATTCTATTTATATATTTTTAATATTTTTGTGTCTTTTTCCTATACATTCAATTTTATTTATCATTCTTATCATTATTAATATTTGTTAAGAACAAAATGATATTAAGCGCCTTATTCCTAATTTCTTGACTTTTTTAAGTTAATCCAAATAATATCATATATAGCATATTTGGATAGGGTTTGTAAGTGAAGTTTTAAAAAATCTCATCTAAAGCATACATAAAGGGATAAAAATTGTGTTATCCTTTACAAGTAAGGATTGTTGTTTCTACTCTAGCAAAAATATGGTATTCTTACATCATATACATTACATTTCCTTATTGTCTTACTAACTTCTTTGGTTCTTTCATACCTTTCTATTCATTGTAATTGAATGGCATCGAGCATAATTTACAAGCTTGATTTTTTTTATTTTCTTAGCCTCTACTAATGTTTCTTTGTTTTCTTTTCTAATTAATTTGCTTCTTTAGGATTTATTTAATAAAGTGAGATCAACATTTGAACTAAATTTTTTATTTAGATTTTCTAGCTTTTAAATACCTTTAGTCAAGAGTTTAGGTTATAAGGTAAAGTGAATTTTGAGAGAAACATATAAAGGAGTGCTTTTGCGACTATTATTTTTGTGTAAGTTCATTATGACTTAAAATTGAAAAAAATTCATCTAAAAATAAGATATAAGTAAAGAGGAAAGATTGGTGATAGACTAAAAGTTCATCATGAATGTTATATAAGGCTAATACGAGTAATTTATTTGATAATTCGTTAAAGTTAGGTACAATTTAGAGAAATATGAAGCTATTATAGCTAGATTACAATATAACTCACTTATATTTGCTAGGATGGATGGCTTTGAGGCTTATAAGAAGGTTGATCGTGCTACCAAAAACTTAGGAGAATAGAATATAAGGTGGAATAATAGAGAGATTAAAGAGGTGCAAAAGTAGATAGAACAAGGAGACGAGGAGGGGGAAACTTTTTGTTAAAACTATGAAAGAGAGTATGAAGAATAAGGTGGAAAACAACACAGGTACTATTAAAATGTCGATATCGTTGTTTGTAGGAAGGATAGGCCTAAATACCTATTTGGAGTAGAAAAAAGTGTAAATTTAATGTTTGACTATTATAACTTTTTGGAGGAGAAAAATTTTTAAATAGAAGTTTCAAAGTTTAGTGATTATATTATAAATTGGTAGGATTAACATATTCTTGTTCAAAGCAACTGAGAGCCACCTATGAAGAAGTGGAAGGAGACTAAAATAATGATGAGGATATTATGCTAAGTGCCTACTATACGGATCTTTATCAAAAGCTACAAATGTTAACTTAAGGCTCAAAAAGTATGGAGGAATATCATAAGAGATGAAGTTTGCAATGGTTAGGGAAAATATGGAGGAAGATTAAGAAGCAACAATGGCTTGTTTCCATTAGTAAGATAAATTTAGAAATTGTGGATATTGTTAAGCCACACCATTACTTAAAGTTAGAGGATATGTTTCACACATCCATGAAGATAGAAAGACAGATTAAAAATATGCCTATTAATTGTTTTTTATGTTTCTAGTGTTGGTTCTTCATCATAGAGCAAACCATAGAGTATAGAGGAAGATAAAGCTCTAAAGTCAATATATAAAGTAACTAAACCAAAAGTGCACGAGTTAAATGGAGAGAAAGCTAAGACTAATTCCTGTTCAACAACTAGAAATCAAGATGTCAAGTATTGTAAGTGCTTAAAGAGAGGACATTGATAATTTCAGTTTACAAGTATGTATAATCATAAGCACATGATACAAATTTAGCTAATATAGGTGAGTATGAGTTGATCTTATTTAGAATAGGGTTGGCTAGTGAGTATTAAGAAACTCAATTATATAGGCTAATAATTATGATTAATAAAAAATATAAAATAAAAAAATCATTTAAAATAGTAAAAAAATAGTAAACAAGAATAAGATAATATATGAATAAACTAGATTTAGGTAAGGTGTTTCCTAGGACTTTACTATGCTCAGCTTCACTCTAGTTTAATGAATACTTCTGGTTTCTTGAACTAACAAAAATTTCTAAGTTATAGTTATATTCTCTCTCAATATATATAACCTTACTTATCTTTATCGTGGTCTAATCATATATTTCATCTCTCAAATTTTAATTATGAATAAAAGAATTGAATCTTCCAATTTTAATCCTTCAATTCAATTAATTAAAAGAATATGGACAAATCTTAAGAAAATTAGATATTCATTAAAATAAAATATCAATTCAATAAATTCCATTTTAGGGTCCATTATACTAAAATCTATATCCTAATTAATTCACAATCAAACAAGAAATAATAAAAAATAAGAATAAGAAATCATTATCATAAGCCTTAATTCTTGATTCTTGAATATTTAATGAATCTTGTTAAATTCTTGTCTTTCTTCTAAGATTGACTTGTTCTTCATCAGCAAGTGTTGAATAATGGTTTCTAAATGACTTATCACTACTTTCCAATTCTTCTCTAGCCATAAAGCTCTCAAATATTTCTTCCTCGTTTCTTTAAATCCAAAACCTTAATATTTAATGAGTAACACGACCTAAATGTAGTTCTGTAAATCGTATTGTCTTTAGCACATTATGTAACTTTTTCAAGAAACTTATATCACCAATAAAGGGACAACCTAAGGACATGTCAATTTTGTGTTTCTTGATCAAGTTACCAACACGGGTAGATTGGAGAAGAAGAAGCATAATCAACCACCTTGGAACAAAAATCTAAAATGGTGCTGTGTAAATGTTATGTTTTAAAGTCCTTCATTTCTTTTAAATTTAGATCCAAATTGGCCCAATTTCTTCTTCAAATTCCTTTTCCTTAAAGAGTTAGACATAAGACCTAAAACAAAATATTTCTTATTTAAGTATCAAAGCCTTTAAAATTATCCAAAACCCAAACAATATGCTATAGAAATATTGTTAAAAGTAATGTATGTTTAGTATATATCATACTCCCCCACATTTAAGCAATTATTTTTCCTTAAGCAAACCAATTATATCATTCCTTCTCAAATAGAATTTTTTTTTGAAAAAGTGTTAAAAAAATTAAATATATGTATGAAGATTCTCCGTTGCTTATCCAATTATAAGGGTTATCAAAATGCTATATAGCCAATTACGTATAACAATTAATAAGTTAATTCAATTCAATTTGTTATCTTTTAAATTTTATCCTAAATCACAAAATTCAATTCCTGGCATAAGGTAAACACACATAAGATAGATAGCTTCAACTCTTGAACATATTCTCACCCTTTAGTAATAAGATAAAAAATTAAAAAAATAATAGCATTAAAAACTTATTTGAAAAGTTATTTGGAATTTTTATGTGAGAGTAAATATCGGGTAATGAAAACATAGCTAGATTACCATATCAAATGATTACCAGTAGCACTCCTTAACTATAATCTTTTTTCTGCTCATTAGTTCGAAATATTTCCCTTTTTATATAAGATAATGACAATGTTAAAAAGAAGTCACAATTACTTGATGTTTGTGCATTTTACATAAAGAATATTGTAATGCTTATTAAATATTCATTTTCTAAATTCATAAAACAAATTAAACTCAGTTATTCACCAACACTTATAACTAGTTAAACAAACCTTTCAAACTACTAAAACAATCAACTGTACAATGAATTTTCTCCACTAGTATACTTTCAAAGAAGAACAAATTTTCAAGAATTAATTCCTATTGAGAAATTAATGATAAAATTGATAAGTTGACCATGGTCTCATATAATCCCTCCCTAACACTTAAGATATACATTATCCTTAATTTTTTAAGCATATAAGAATAATAAGAATAATGAAAAAGACATAGAAATATAGTAGAGGAATTGAACTTCCTTGATTTGAGACACATAAGCTAAATCTAAATGAAATTTCATTACATTAATTACTTTATTGTAGCATGGATTGAAATTTTAGAAAGTGCTAGACAAATATAAGTCAAATAGAAAAGAAACCAAAAATTACGTAAAGATAATAAAAATAGTAAAAAAAATTAAAACAAAAATCTTATGGAGGAGGTATGGTATTGATGGTGGCGTGTAGTGTATTATATCTTATGGGTCCTTTAGGTCATAAAAGGAGATCATGTCTACTAAATTTTTTAATGGATGACACTATGGCCACTATCCAAGTCTCGTCTTAATCATCTATCTTGTGGTTTAAATAAGAACAGTGATCTCTTCTCCTAATGGTATCATAGGCTCTTTTGACTCTTGAATATTTCTATCCTTAGTATCTTCCTCTCTAGTAAAATCCTCTACTGCTTCATAATCTATGGGCTCATTGGTCTAATGCTCTGGCTCCTCACATGCATCTAAATCCTTTGGCTTAATAAGTTATACTGGTGGAGGTAGAATCTCCACTCCAAAATGTTACACGATCATGATTAATATATTACACATCTAACAAATATACTACTTTTATTTTAAAGATTTGGTTGGCTAGGCTGCTTAGGTATTACTCTAAGGTGGGTTGGAGTTGGTGAACACTCTGAAAAAATTTTAGACTGTCAATAGCAATAATATTTATTAGCTTTGAGAATCTAAAACACCAAGACCAATGTGAATATCGAAACCAAATCTAGTCGGGTTATACCTTTTGCAGTGGAAATATACTGAAGAACTTGTAGTGTCAGGAAGAGCACATCAAATGCCACTCCTCTACTATCCATACTCTCATAAGATTGAACACCTTCTGATGTGCTAGCACCACTTTCTGAGACCTCTCTCTCTCTATCTCTAGCATAAGACATCTTTTTTTTAGGTTTTAAGCAAATTAGTCTCTTCTATCTTCAAGTTATACTATATATCCATATATATAGTAAAAATTTAAAGCCTAAAGCCCAAACGCTAAGGCCCAAAGCCCAAATTTGATTAAAGCCTAATGAATGTTCAGTCTGCTTGGTGTGTTACCCTGAAGGCTTATTTAATATTAGCAGGAGGCCAAAACTTCTTTTAACCCCACAAGTTATAAACAGTCTCTAAACGACATAATAACTACCCAAGATTAAATAAGGTCGGAATACTAAACTACCTTAATCACAACTGATCAATTAGAGTGCCTTCTATAATTTGTTCACGAGGCATACACCAACAATCTCCCACCTGCATAACAACAAATTATCCTCAAGTAGTCCCTTTTGTCTCATTATATCTCGATTAAGCATAAGGCAGGAGATAGTGTCATCCTTATTTGGTTTAATCATGTTTCTCAATTTCTAAGTTAGACTGTGAAACAAATGACTGACATTTATATCGTCTGTGCATGACCATACAACTTTTTAGTCTCAACTCATTGAGGGGCATAGAAATATCTTTCTCCTGTGATATAAGAGAGAAATTCCATCTTGTTCATCTATATTCCTCCACATGATTCATAGCATGCCTGAGCATTACTTTTATAATCACCTTTTACGACTAGCGTGTGACAATGTCAAAACAAACTAATCTACATATAGGAAACTATGACCAACTCAAATTAAAGGACTGTATTTAAATACTATGATGAGAATCACTTATGACACTTATATAACAATCCTTGAAGTGTTCTCATAGCGGGTCGATCTAATTGCATGTTCTCCAATATGCACCTATGTGATTAACATGATATCTCCATATTAATGACCTGTGAAATATGTTCATCAGTTAATTAACATGCTGGTCTCAAATATCATTATTATCCCTTACATTAACGACATTGACTAGGGGCATTTAGAATAATTGTTTCCATCTTACAATAGGGTCTCACGATCAAGTCACGCACTTGATGGATAATTGTGAGATACATATTATTCATGGGATCATAATTCAAATTTATTTATAACTCCATTAAGCATGAACATAACAAACAATAACTGGGCATTAATAATGGATTATCCAAAAACATGTCACAAAATTACAATCTTATATGATCACAAATCCAAATGTCTAAGGCCTAATAGTCTAGTATGAAATTCATGCTTAGCTTGTGGGAGAGGCTTAGTCAACAAATCAGCTATATTAAGATCTCTTGACACTTTACACACCTTCACATCACCTCTTTCAACAATGTGACAAATAAGGTGAAAAATCTGAGTATGTGTTTGGTCTTGTGATGAGATTTTGGTTCTTAGCTTGGGCAATGGCCCCATTATTATCGTAATAAAGATCGACTAGATTTATAATGCTAGGAACCATAACAAGTTCAATGATGAACTTTCTAACTGAAACAACCTCCTTTGCTGCTTTTGAAGCAGCAATGAACTCAGCTTCTATTGTAGAATCAACAACTATGTCCTACTTGGAACTTTTCCAACACACTGTTGCACTATTCAAATAGAATACAAATCCTAACTATGACTGGAAGTCATCTTTATCTGATTGGAAGCTGACATTAGTGTAACCATTTACAATGAGCTTTTCCTCACCTCTATAGATCAAGAACATATTTTAGTTCTTCTTAAGTACTTAAGAATGTTCTTAACAACTATCCAGTGACTTTTACCTGGATCTAATTGATATCTACTTGTTATTCTCAAAGCACATGCAACAATAACGCAAGTACACAATATGCCATGTATGATGGATCCTATAGTAGATGCATATAGAATCCTACTCATGTTGTTTCGTTCATCTAGTGTCGAAGGGCACTGAGCCTTACTCAAAACCATGCATGTGACATGGGTAAGAAGCCTTTCTTAGATTCTTGTATATTGAATATGTGCAAAACTTTATCAACATAAATGCTTTAACTTAGTCTAATAAGCCATCTCGATCTATCTCTATAGATCTTAATACCCAAGATATAGGCTACCTTGCTCAAGCATTTCATTGAAAAGCAACTTCCTAACTAAGCTTTCACATATTCAAACATAGGAATGTCATTTCCAATGAGTAGTATGTCATTTACATACAAGACTAAGAAAACAATTGTGCTCCTATTAGTCTTCTTGTAAGCACAAGGTTCTTCTTAATTTTTTAGGAAACCAAACTCTTTGATTATGTCATTAAAATGAAGATTCCAACTTGGAGAAGCGTACTTTAATCTATAAATGGATTGTTGAAATTTGTATATTTTCCTAGCTTTTTTAAGAGATGTAAAACCTTCAAGTTGTCTCATGTACACATCCTCATCTAGATTCCCGTTAAGGAAAACTATTTTCACATCTATTTGTCAAATCTCATAATCATATAATGCAACAATTGCTAGGAGGATGTCAATATCACGAATTTGCCTGAATCCCTTAGCCACTAATCATGCTTTACACATATGTACATTGCCATCCATGCCAACTTTCTTCTTGAAAATCCACTTACACTCAATGGTTTTTACACCATTAAGTGGGTCAACCAAAACCCATACTTTGTTTTGGTACATGGATTTCATTTCGTATTCTATGGCCTGAAGCCATTTATCGGAGTCAAGGCCCATCATTTTTTCCTTGTAGGATGTAGGTTCATCATCCTCCATCAGTAATAGATATGATGTTCAATCACCATGAAACCATGTCTTATGGACTCGTGATGGAACCTTTTAGACCTACGTGGGGCTAGTGTCATAGGTGTAGTGTTTATAATATTTTATAGATCAAAACGAGGCTCCTCTTATGATGGAACATTCTCCTGTAACCCTTGAATTTCTTCAAGATATACTTTACTCCCACTAGTTCCTTTAGAAAGAAATTCTTTCCCTAGAAAGAAACCATTTTAAGTAATAAACACTTTGTTCTCGATAGGATTGTAAATTTTTTATTTTCCTTAGGATACCCCAAAAAGAAGCATTTATCAGATTTAGGTCCAAGTTTTTTAGATGTTAACCTTTTAACATAAGCTTCATGTCCCCAAATCTTTAGAAAAGAAAAACTAAGAATCTTTCCTTTCTTCATCTCATATGGTGTCTTTCTACTGCTTTGGATGGACTTCTATTTAGTGTAAGCGTAGATATTTCAAAAGCATATCCCCAAAATGACAATGGAAGATTTGCATAACTTATCATAGATTCAACTATATCCAATGATGTTCGATTTCTCCTTTTAGTCACACCATTCCATTGTGGTGTTCCAAGTGGAACGAGTTATGAAACTATTCGCACTCTTTAAGATGGGTGGTCAATAATCTCTAGACTCAAATATCCACCACCTCGATTTGATTGAAGGGATTTTATTTTCTTGCCAATTTGGTTTTGTACTTCATTTTGAAATTCTTTAAACTTTTCAAAGGATTCAGATTTTTATTTCATTAAATAAACAAATCCATATCTATTAAGGTCATCAATAAATGTAATAAAGTAATGAAAACCTCCTTTAGTAATAGAAGTTAATTATCTACATAAATAAATATATATGAGTGTTAATAAATCACTAGCCCTCTGACTGTGTCCAACAAAATGTGCTTTAGTCATTTTTCCCAACAAACAAGATTCACATGTATCATATAATTCAAAATCAAAAGAGTTTTAAAGTCCATCATTATGGAGCTTATGTATGTGCTTCTTGTTTATTGTCCTAAACGAAAATGCCAAAGGTAGGTGGGATTTGAAGCATTAGATTTGAACCTCTTAGTATTTATGTTATAAATAGGCCTTTCTAAATTTAGAACATAAATCCCATTCTCTAATTGGGTGCTACTATAAAATATTTCATTACAAGAAAATGAACATCAATTGTTCTTAATCATAAAATAAAAACCTCCATTTACGAAAATAAAATAGAGAGAATATTCCTACTTATAGTAGGTACATGGTAGTAATTATTAAGTTCTAAAACCATGTTTGAAGGCAAAGATAAATGAAATATCCCTATAACTAAAGTAGCAACTCTTGCTTCACTGTCTACGTGTAGGACCAGTTCATCTTTTGCCAAAACTCTACTATTTTGTAGTCCCTACAAATTCACACAAATGTGAAAACCACAACTGGTATCCAATACCTAAGATGTAGAGCTAGAAGTAGCAACATTTACTTCAGTAACATAAATACCTGAAGAAGAAGTGTCATTACCCTTCTTCTTCTTCAGATCTTATAAATATTTCTTACAGTTTCTCTTCCAATGACCAACTCATTACAATAATGGCAAAGATCGTTATTAGAAGGACCAAACTTAGTCTTGGGGCTAGGATTGTGATTGGGCTTGTTTCAATTCTTAATCGGAACTTTGCCCTTGCCCTTGCCCTTCCCTTTACTATTACCTTATTTCCTAAAAGATTTCCCTTATAGACCATGAGGACCTTAGGGTTAAGGTCCTTCTTAATGTTCTACTTAGCAATTTTAAGCATCCCATGCAACTCAGTCCAAAATTTATTTAGATTATGCATATTATAGATAATATCAAAAGTACCATAATCATTTGGCATAGACTGAAGGATGATCTTAGTAGCTAACTCTTGGCTCCCATTCTTTCCAAGTTCTCAACAAAGCCTAACATCTTAATGAAATGTAGGCTAATTGGTCTTCCTTTTATGAGCTTGCACTCTAAGAGAGACTTCATAATTTGATATCTCTCATTTTGTACTTGCTCCTAAAATAGATTTTTTAAGCTTATAATCATCTCATACACTTCCAGATTTTTAAACTACTTTCACAAATTTGGGTTCATAGTTGCCAACATGAGATAACCAGCATCGAGAGCATCATCCTTATGTTTCTTATAAGCATTTCTTTCAACAAGGGAAGCGTTGGAAAGAGTTGCCCTTTTGGGGACTAGCTTTTTAAGGACATAGTCCTTTTTTTCTTACTTGAGAACAATTTTAAAGTTTCTATACCAATCTAGAAAGTTTTAACCATTCAACTTGTCCTTCTCAAGGACAGATCGCAGTGAAAAACTTGATGAAGAGTTGGTATAGCCCCTAGACTATGAAGATCTAATCTCTAATATAAAAATCTTACAGTTAATGGATCACCATCCTCATTCCTTCACTTTAAGTAATTTGATTCTTCAATTAACTTGAAAGATATAATATTACAACTAAAACTAGTAATAATCTAATTATTATATAAAAATATAACGATACATAGACCGTATCCAAAATTACATAAATATGTAACGACATGCTGGTTGTATTTGAAATGTAAAACAACTTTAGGCCATACTATTCACCATTCATAATCAAGTCAAGATATTAAATGTCAAAGCATATAAAACACCAATCACAAGAAAACACGTGATCAACATAAAACGTAAAATTTGATGAGGGTCAGGGATTGGCGTCCCCTGCGAGGTCAAGGGACAGCATCCCCTGTAGGGTTTAAGAGGTAGCACCTCTGGTGGAGATCTCCCTAATTCAATCACTTTGAACTATCTACATTCCCGTTAATTCAATCACATTCTGTTTATGAATTAATCTTATTAATCAGAAACCACTAATCCAATCATATTATATTTATGAATTAATCTTATTAATTTGAAACCCCAATTCGATCACATTGAACTATCAACAGAACTCTAATTTAATCATATTGAATTATCGAAAGAACCCCTCATTCAATCACATTAAACTATCAACAGAACCTAGCATTCAATTATATTAAACTATCGACACCTCTCATTCAATTATTTCATATTTAACTATCAATAGAACCCCTCATTCAATCATATTAAATTAATGAAAAACCCTAATTTGATAAGATTAAACCGAATTTAATTTCAATAAACACAAGTGGCTCTGATACCATTGATAAAATTTTCAGACCATCAATAGTAATAACATTTATCGACTTTAAGAATCTGAAACACCAAGACCCATGTGAATATTGAAACCAAATCTAGATTAGGTTATACCTTTTATAGCAGAAATATGCAGAGAAACTGATAGTGTCAGGAAGAACACGTCAAATGTCATGCCTCTATTGGTATCCACACTCTCATAAGATAGAAAAACCCCTTCTGATGTGCTAACACCACTTTATGAGACCTCTCTCTCTTTATCTCTAGTAGAGGATGTCTCCCTTTATGTTTTTATGTAGATGAGTCTCTTTTGTCTTCAAGTAATACTATATATCCATATATATAGTAGAACTCTAAAGCCCAGAGCCTAAAAACTAAGGCCTAAAGCCTAAATTTGATTAAAGCCCAATGAAAGTTCAGTTTGCTTGATGTGTGACCCTGTAGGCTTATTTAATATTAGCAAGAGGCCCAAACGTCTTTTAAGCCCACAAGTTATAAACAGTCTCTAACAAGACATAATAACTACCTAATATTAAATAAAGTCATAATATGATACTATATGAATCATAACTGATCAATTAGAGTCCATTCTATAATTAGTTTATGGGGTATATACCAGCACGCTCAACACCTGAATTCTAGTTCTCTTAGTTAGGAGCCTCCTATACTATCATAGTGGTGCATTGATAAGTATAAAATGATATCCTTTCCCATATGTTTGGAGCTTCACCATGTATACGGCTCTTAAAATATCCATTCACAGGAGTTATAGAAGTGGTTGCTTTTGCCAAGCTAAGCTCATCTATTTGCACTTTTAGCCTTCTCACCAACTTAAAAATGATTGAGGAACTTTTTGTGATAGAGATGTTAGCCTTATGTAGGTATCATCGAACCAATTAGATGAAAGAAATCTCAAAATGTGTCATCTTCCTTTAACATATTCAGTAGATGATGACGAGGTATATATGACTCACTAAGCCTATACTCTCCCTCCTAGTGTAAAGTAAGTGTGTAAATAATTTATTCATATACCTTATCACTAATAACCAGAATCCAAAAGCCTTAGACTTTGTAGGATGGTAAGTCCTCATTATGGCTATTGAGTTCCAATAGTTTTAGGAGTCTATATCTAGCCAGTCTTAATCTAAAGATATCTTGCTAGTTTATAAGGTTGAGCATGTTGCTTCAAATACAAGCCAATATGGACACTGAACTAATTGTGGTTAAGGATATGATATATGAAGCCAATCTAAATTTAAGGATGGATTTGCCCTTTTGTAATGTTTTGTTATTATTAACCTCCAAAGTGCATATAAACACTAAGGCAAGCTCTTTGTAAATTGACTCTCAGACATTGAACAACTCCAACCATTTGTCAAAGGGGATTATTTACCTTATGTATTCTATTAGGTCCACCTCTTTTAGTACATCCCAACTAATGTACTTAGTGATGGAGCTATGCAAATATAATGCCCTGGGAAGTAAGTGTATTTACATATAACTTAATTTTCTTCCAGTTACCTTTGTAATGAAAATATTTATTATTCATAAAACAAAAGAGTTTGGCTTTATTTGCATGAGCATTATATATCTAGTCATAAGGTACCAAGATTATTTTGTAAGTAATATACATATATATAGAGATGTATGGGAAACATGTATATTATTATAATCTAAATTAGTTGATTCACAATTGAATAATCAAGTTGGCCACTTGATTATGGTTTAGACAGTAGTGTTGTGATTTATCTCCGTATAAGTAAAATAGTTTACTTTAAGGGAATGATGAGTTTCATATCATAATAGTAGTTGACTATCGATAATGGAACTATTAAATGAATCTGGAATCAAGTATGTTTTAAAAAATAAAGTGGGTCGTTACTTGAATCTTAAAACATACACCTTAGCATTCTGTTATTACAAAACACAATCTTAATGAGTGGTAAACTCATATGTGTTTCATTATAATTCTTGATATGATCGGAACGGATTTGTATAGAGTACCAATCCAGTGTCTGCATATTGGTGCTATTAATTGAAACATGTATCACGGAACACTCGCTCAAATAAAGACTTTATAGTGATATCATCACTTTTAGATTTTTTATAGAGTTTGGTGATAAAATTGGCGGTAGTAGTTTGATAGACTAGCTACCCATCAAGTCTTAGCATTAAGATGAGATCTTGTACGTTAATCACCATATAGAGTAAAACGAGAGATATGGAAAGAAAAACCAACAAAACGGCAAAACAATAATTTTACCCTTTCTTGAGTGGATGGCTATAATATGGTTTACAATAAAATTTGCAATTGGACATCTTATTTGAAACATGTATTCTCGTAATATTTAGTAATTCAAGAGTTTAACTGTAACCCCCCATTACCCTAGGGTACGTACCGGGACGCCCGTAGGTCATTCCGACACATAACCTAAGATAATGGAAC
>JANQBM010000006.1:35351593-35363928 GCA_025594535.1 Erythroxylum domingense
TAGATTTGTGACAAGTGTCACAACTCTCATTGGCTACAAATTTTTCTTCCCAATTCACTTCAATTTCTCTCTAATTTTCAATGGATAAATTCCAAAAATTCTTAATTTCATATGGCTAAATTTTCAGTGCCATTGGACAGTCATTTCTCTACCGAGAAATCTCTATTCTGTCTCTTGACAATTTTTCGGGTCTGGAAATGACTCCGAAAAATTCCCAAAAAATTTTCTATAATTTTCTAAAAATCACAGAACCCTAATGAGCCTCTCTAATTCCAATTTTTCACTCACAAAGCCTATTTTTAAAAAATTATCATTTATTCACACTAATACTGAGAAAATGTCATGAATGCATGTACAATAAATTTTCATGTGCAATACTCACTATTCACAAATGCATGAGCATGAGATTTGTTGTCCTACTTTCTATGTTTGGTCTCTCGTATATCCGTTTCCCTGGTCTGACCCGTTATACGAAAACGGGATGTTACAAGCGAGGTACTTATTTTATTGCAACTAGTAAAGGAATGCTTATCTCAACCTTGTGAAAGGTATCATGAATTTAGTTTTCCTTCTCCTCTTTTTTGCATGTGGCAAATCTTTCTAGAAAGTGACGTTTAGTCACTAATGCTCTTGGTTGTTCATCATTGACCACTTTGGAATGACTGGATTGTTGTTATAGAGTTAGCACTTCTTCTTTTTTTGGTCTCCTCATCTAAAGCATGATTATGAGTTATTTCTAGACCTCTTTCCTTCAACTCTTTTCCACTTTCCAAATTAATTGCACTTGCATTTCGTTTCAAATTGTCAATGTGTTATGAGAGCAACTTATCTTATTTCTCCATTCTATTAATCAATGCTACTAGTTGACTAATTTAATTTTACAAATCTTGGATGCTTGATTTTGTCTCCTGTTGATATTATTGAGACTTAGTAACAAGTGCTTTAACCATATCTTCAAGAGGCATACTTGGCTTTGAGGTAGGTTATTATGGTGGATTAGTTGATAAATTTTGAAAATTTGGTAACCTTGATCCATAACTAAAGTTGGGGTGATCCCTTAATTTTTGATTATAATGTTGGGATAAGGATCATATTTCCCATTTGGTGGACCCGAAAATCATCTAATTGCATTGGCATGCTCTTAGGCATCATTTTAAAGTGTTAGGCACATATCAGTTAGGTAGTTAGGAGCAACATAAATCCCACAATCATTGACTTGTTACACCTTTCTCATAGCCATCTATTGGATAACAGAGGTTAAATTAGAAATTTGTTGTTTAAGATAAAACACATTTACCTCATTCACTCATCTTGAATACGAGTCTTGTTTAAAGCCAAATTGTTAAGAATCTACAGTTGTAGTAAATATTAAATCTCTAGCAGTTTGAGGAGTTTTATTCATTATGACACTCCACTAGCTACATCCATCATCCTTCTTTCCATTAATAAGAATCTTTCATTAAAATGTTAAATGAGGAGTTATAATAAAATTCCATATTAAGGGTAGCTTGCATAAAATTACTTGAATATTTTCCAATATTCATGAAGGATCGTAAAATCATTTCACTTTATTTTGTATTTCTAATAAAAAATTAATTGTGTATAGCAATGAGCAGTTTGAATCAACTGGACTAATAAAGCTTATCCTTTTCCAAGTTAAAAAAATAAAATTAAGAAAGATCTGAAGATGAAAATTGAAATAGATTAAAAGAAAAGACATAAAATAAATTGAGAACGCAACTTAATAAAATCAAATAACATTGAACATCTAGCCCAAGATATAATTTCAATTTTGATTCTTTGAATTGATCATCGATGCAAAGATAAACCCTTCTATTTCTTAATAAAATGGTTACGATTGTTAAAAAGCCCTAATAATACATCTCTCCTTACTTTTTCGTTAACCAAAAAATGCTCTTTGATTAATTGCTTTATCAAAAAGTAAACCTAAACAAGCTTTTAGGATTTAATCTACTGATAACATTAAAAATTAGAGAGACCACCAATTCTAGCTAATAAACACAAGTTCAATTTATTTGGACTAGATTATATAATTACATAACATGAGTCATATCATATATTGAGCTTTGTTATTTTACCATTAAGCATTAGAAAATCAAAAAAATTACAAATTTTATCATTTCAATTAATAATATATTATTTTGATATAATATTAGTAATATCAAAAGATATAGAAATATTAAAGAATAAAACAGTAAAGAAAAACAATTAGATCTCATTTCTGTTAAAGAATCAAACTTCAGTTAATCTTTGGCTAGAAAAATCGAATAATATAAAAGAAAAATAAAAATGAACTAAGAAGAGAGGAGAGGAGGTGACTCTTTTGCCTATTTACCGCCTGTATAATGTCAAAACTCTCTCTAATTTTCCTTTAAAAAGAGATAAAAGATAAGATCAAAATTTAATATAAACGATCTCACCTCCATTAAGATTATCTTATCAAAACAAATCTTGCTAATCAAACTCTTAAATAGAGAAAAACAAGGATAAAAATAGTTGAAGCCGATTATAAAAGGGCCTCATCCATTTAATCAATTTTATTTGTTGGATACTTTGATTTTTTTTATAGACTTTCATTATTTTCTAAACTTTACGTCCTTATTCCTTTTTTTTTTCTAAATCTTTACTTTCAAGCACATTTTGATCCAAATCTCTAATCTACTTCAAAAAAATACAAAATATATAATTATAATCCATAATTATAAGTATTTTATCAATCAAAACATAAGAAATTAATATAAAATATATATATCTTATACATGTTGTCATATGTTAGTAATATCAAGCCTACAATGAAATTATTACCAGATCAACATCTACTAACCACGAATTCCAAATGGCTACACTTACCAACAAAGTACGATGTGAATTTTCTAACAAGCTAATAACTTGTAGAGACAGTTCATAATCTAATGAATCAAGCAATAACCTTGATGATACAGTTGGAATGTAACCTGCAACATGTAGTAAACTACAGCCACTATAACGTGTAATTGGATCATTGCAACCTCTCAACAGATGATACTCCTCAACCTTATTAAACCTCGCCAGAAGAATTTCAGTAACTGCCTTTCAACTCCTATTGCTTAGCTTCCTCTGATCCTCTGTGAACTTCTCTTGTGGCTAAATGTAGTGGTGAACACCACATTCTCAATTAACCTCAGAAGACAAAGGGAAAATTAGTGTTGAAGATATTGGGAGATTGTTAAAATATTATATTTTTGGTGTTATTTGTATTTTAATTTATTTGGGATATCTTTGTAATAAGGAATTTGATTTGGTATAGGATTCTCCTATCTTAGAATATGTAGAATTTTGAAAATTAAGATTGTAGAAAGAAAGAATCCTAAAAGAATAAAGAATCTTAGAGGAGGAAGGAATTGTGGCACATCAATACGTAATATATTGTGTGACATAGATTATTGCTCTTGGCTGCAATGTTATGATGTCTTTCAAAGATTAATTTCAAAGTTCCACGGGAGTTTTTTGTTGAAGACTCTCAACGATTATGTTTTAATGTTACTGCATACATAAGGGAGTGTTCTTTAACTCAAGTACTTTCGTTTTGTTTCTTTTATTCTTGATTTAATCACTTGAGATATTCTTCTCTTTGTTTCATCCATTGTTTTAAAATCCTCTGTTGAGGTTAGCATGAGTTTGTCATATTATTAGGTGTGAGATACTTTTACGAGATGAGTACGAGTAAATAGCGTTAGGGAATGAGTAGTGACGACTCCGTAAAAGCCTTATGTAAGCCTATTGTAATACGGTAAAAGTTGATTAATTTGAGTAAGGGCCCCACAAGCATAGGCCGTTTGTGTCAAACTACATTAATAAATTTCTGGTGCTCGTTGTGTGAATTATTTGCAATGCACCGAAGTTTTCTTCTTAAGATTAGACTTTAGAAGATCACAGTCGCTCGTCTAGTTATTTTTTGAGAATCAATTATAAATTTCAATTAGATGCAATCGTGACAAAATAGAAATTTTGCGAAACTTCGAACTTTGTGTTTTTCATTTAGGCTAATAAAAGACTCATTGGTATTTAGATTTCTTAAAATAAACTCATACCGAGTGAATTTGGAAACTCAACTATAGGGATCTCGATCTTTAGAATTATCAAGTTTAATATTGTCTAAAATATTATATTCATAAAAATTTAAATATATAAAAATATTTTTAATTTTAATAATTATGAAAGACAATAAAATAATAGTTATACAATTTTTTCATTAATAGTGCTCACTCACGTAATAAGAGTAGAAATAAAAATTCTAGACGCATAATTGCATGTCGATGGAATATTTGTGAAATTATTTAACAATAGGGCTGGTATGTTTCATAAAATAATTTCCAAATAATCATTAAATTCCTACTAATTTAAAAGAACAAGTAAATTACACTTATAAAGAATATGTCATCATTTAACATGATAAATGATATTAAAATAATAAGTTTATCTTAATTTAGGTCCAAAGTAACAGAAAAATTTTAATAAAATTTTTAATAAAATAATTTTGTTAAGGATGCACTTTCAAAATTATTAATTAGAATTTTTATTGAATATTTTCAAAAACATTTTAAACCTATTTTCCACCAGTAAAAAATAAATTTGCCAAATTATTAAAAATTTTAAAATGATTAATTTTTAACATAAAATAGAATATTAAATTTGATGGATAAAAGATATGAGATTCTACTATAATTTAAGTAATTGGTAAAAAAATATCTTTAAAAAAGATTATTAATGTAATTTGAGTTTAAAAGTTGGATTGAGTTAGCAACATTCAATTAATCCACGTTTAATGTTTATTATTATTGTTGTTATTGTTACTTAACAAAAGTTTAAGAAAAAAAATATAAAAAATTAAAATTGTTTAAACCATATGAAAACCTCAAATCTTCTACCTGAATAATGGTTCGATTATACAAAAACAAAAATTCTTAATGACGGTAATAGCATTCGATTTCTTAATAGGGTTGCTCAAGGTATTATGTATACTGGAATAGGCCAAGGGCTAAAGGGAAAGCCTGCGTAGCAGTTCAGATTGTCCTAGGTGTACTGCCCAATTGGTATGTCACATCCACTCCATTTCCACAGGCGGACAATATTGTTCAACAAACTAATTGAAAAAGATCTTGTAGTTGATAAAATACTAACTTATGTTTCACGTTTTGGACTAAAATAAAGATAGGAATCGTCACTCCTTTCGCAATAATACCTATAATTCCATAAATATTAATAATTTTAATAACAAATTAATGCATTCAAGACAAGACGTAGACTTCGAGAGATTGAATGTTAAGAAGGTAAGATCAATGCATGTTGTTGAAGTTTCTGACTTGACTTTACCACCATCTACCAAAGAAAAAGCATATATAGTTAATATAATATTGCCACCTCTCATCTCTTAAATAGAGTAAAAGTGCGTTTGGTTTAATTTTTAAGAGGTAGAAAAGTACTTTTTTTTCACCGCAAAAGTTATTTTAAGGAAAAATGAATGTTTGGCTGTAAACTTCAAAAGCACTTTTGGAGTAGAAATAATTTTTTTAAAAACTAAAATACAGCTTTTTCAAAAGCTCAAATTTGGAGATTTTCAAAAAAGTACTTTTTCAGGTAGATTTTTTATATCAATTAATGAGTCTATTATTTAGTCCTTTTTACCCTTATGCTTTACACATAATTCTTTTGACAACACACTTCTTTTAGAATTTCTCTTATATTTAAACCCATAATTCACTTATATAAAATGTAAAATATTTAACCCAAAAATTTTAAATCTATGTAAAATATTTTTAAAAAGAGTTTTATATTCAAATATGCTTCAAAAATATTATTATGACTATTATTGATATATGAAATTAAATATGTTTTAATCTTTTGTTAATATTTATCGATTCAAAATCTTTTATTATTCAAACTACAGCATGAATATTATATAATTGACATAAATAAAAATAATAAGTATTCCAACGCTATATTTATTACCTTCCTTTTTTATCTCGTAAGAGAAAGAAAGATAAATTACTATTGTTTTGATTAGTAAATTACTATTGTTTTGAACATTCTAAGCTCTGATCAAATCCCTTATGATACCCATTTGTGCGACGAGATATCTCATCGCCACTTCTTTGTCGCCCTGTAAATGTGTCTAATCCCCAAATGTGCTAATCCTTCTCATGGCCTTTCTGTTTTAGGCTAATCTAGAGTGGGACTCGCAAATGTTAAACCCGAAGGAGGAGCTTTCCGCGCGGAAAGCGAGCATATGATGTTGCAGGGCCTTTTCGTGGCAGTGCACTCCTGACGTTAAGAAAGTGGCGGAAGCACTTCGTCCAAAACCTGGAAAAAGCAATTGCGACGAAACGAAATGATAGAGCAAGTTGGGCCATGTGTTCCCTTTGCTTTGGTATTGGATGGGCTCCCGGTTTGCCATTTACCAAGAAAGTTTCAGAAATTTCTGAAAAGGGTGTCTTAACCTCAAAGATTTCAGGGATTTATCTTATAATTCTTGACCAATTCACTGTTATCCAGGGATTTTCCTGTTCCTGAGGGTAGATGCAACTATCCAATTAAAGCAGAGATGCATTCCCTGCTGGAGTGCAAGTGACTACTTCAACTTCATGTGCAAGTCTACAATAATACCCAATAAATAAAGATTCCAACATATAGGCTGCATTTGTTGACTTTTTCATTCAGAGACTAAAACATCAAACGTTTCTTTTCATCGAGGAAGATATATAAGGAATTTGACACGAATGAGAATGCAAAGCTACAAGAGAGCCAATTACTTTCAGTCATTTAGAAATTTAGACTTGCAAGCAACCGATCCATCTATAAACTCTCATACTTAAATTCCATCCATTAACAGAAGCTCTGCGCATTTACAGCACCCTAAAGAAATGAAAAGCTAATTGTTAGAGCAATAGGAATAGGCTATTCATGTTATTTCAGTGTATTGATTCAAACGTACATTCTTATATCTTATAGATAGACTAGGCACTATTCTAAGAATGATTAAGCGTGATTTAGGGAAAGGATTGATCCTGTCATTAAGACGGTCAATCATTTCCTTTCTTGTAATCTAACACTCCCCCTCAAGTTGAGTCGTGGGGTCTTCAACGCCCAACTTGCTCAAAACTTCCAGAAAAACTCGTCCAGTCACAACTTTAGTTAAAATGTCGGCCAGTTGATCTTCTGATCGGACAAATGGTAAGCTGATGATCCCTTCTTCTAGCTTCTCCTTGATGAAGTGCCTGTCTACTTCCACGTGCTTGGTACGATTATGTTGCACTAGATTCTCAGAGATACTAATCGCAGCCTTGTTATCGCACATGAGCTGACACGTGTTCTGTGGTGGGAATCCAATTTCAATCAACAGCTTTTTTATCCACAACAACTTGGCTAGTCCTCAAGCTACTCCTCTGAATTCTGTTTCTGCACTAGATAGCGCCACAACATTCTGTTTTTTACTTTTCCAAGTCAGCAAGTTCCCCCCGACAAAGGTAAAATATCCTGATGACAACATTCTATCCACTGGGTTTCCAGCCCAATCAGCATCTGTATATCCCAGTACTTCTAGATTTCCATTCTTTCGGAACATAATCCCTTTGCCTGGAGATCCTTTCAGATACCTCACGATCCTAAGCGCAGCTTCCATATGTTCTTTTTGTGGCTTGTGCATGAATTGACTTACTACTCCCACAGCATAGGCAATATCTGGCCTAGTGTGAGAGAGGTAAATCAACTTCCCTACCAGTCTCTGATAGCTTTCCCTATCTATGAGCTCAGCTCCATCTCATATCTGTAGGTCGTGGTTCACAACAATGGGAGTCTCAGCTGGCTTGCACTCGACTAGACCAGTTTCAGCTAAGAGGTCTAGAATGTACTTCCTCTGTGAGATGAAGATTCCTTGTCTCGATCTTAGCACCTCAATTCTCAAAAAATACTTGAGTCCTCCCAGGTCCTTCATTTCAAATTCTCTGAACAGGTTCCTTCGGAGCTGTGCAATTTCCTCTGTATCATTGCCGGTGATGATCATATCATCAACATAGATGATTAGACAAGTGATTAGCCCATTTCTTTTCTTCAGGAACAAAGTGTGGTCTGAGTTGCTTTGTTGGTATCTGTAGTGCTTCATTGCTACTGTAAATCTCCCAAACCACGCTCTTGGTGACTATTTAAGCCCATATAGTGCTTTCTTTAGTCGGCAGACTTCTCCTTGTCGAAACCCAAGAGTAAACCCCGGTGATGCTTCCATGTAGACTTCCTCCTTAAGGTCTCCATGAAGGAATGCATTTTTCACGTCAAACTAGTGAAGTGGCCAGTCCAGATTCGCTGCTACTGAGAATAACACTCTGATGGTGTCGATCTTTGCTACTGGGCTGAAGGTTTCTGAATAATCCACTCCATAGGTCTGAGTGTACCTTTTTGCTACCAATCGGGCTTTGTACCTTTCTACTGTTCCATCTGCCTTGCGTTTCACTGTGAATACCCATCTGCATCTAACTGTTCTTTTACGAACAGGTAGTCTGCATTTCTCCCATGTACCATTTTTCTCCAGTACATCCATCTCAATCTTCATGGCCTCTCTCCATTCACTCCTCTGTTGGGCTTCTTGTACAGTTCTGGGAATTTTCTCCGTGAACAGAGTTGTGGTGAACACTTTAGCCACTTCTAATAGGCTCCCCTAGCAAGGTTAGCCACAGGATATCTGGAAGGTCTTGACTCACGTTCCGGTGAATACCTCCTAGGTGGGACCCCCTTTTACTTCTTAGAGGTAGTATGTACCTTCCTGTATTTTCTGCCAGCTCTGTTTCTATGTTTTCATGGTCAGAGTGTTCTAAAGCGGAAGGAACATCATGGGCAAGAGTGTTTACCTCAACAGGACCATCCAACTGGGAAGATTTGGGCGGATCATCTGACTCAGTAGACTGTCCTTCGTTTTCAGAGGTGACATCAACGGGCCCACTAGCTTGTTTGTTGGGTTCACTAATCGGCAAAGCTGGACTGAGGAGCCAACTCAGTGGGTCTAGTGACTGATTCTCCCCCTGACCGCTGGGTTGGGATTGATAGAAGTACTTAGTTTCAAGAAAGTCGCAATCCATAGTGGTGTATATGTGACGAGTAGAGGGATGATAACACCTGTACCCCTTTTAATTTACCCCGTACCTAACAAAAACACATTTAAGAACACAAGGGTCAAACTTAGAGCGTTCGGTCTTTAGGATATGAACAAAGACCGAGCACCCGAAGACACGAGGCTGAAGGGCTAATGCTGGGGGAATATGAGTATATTGAGATAGTGTATCTAGAGGGGTTTGGAGTTGAAGGGTTTTAGTGGGTAAACGGTTAAGGAGGTAGACAGCGGTGGCTACGGCTTCAGGCCAAAGGTGATAGGGTGTATGGGATTCAAGCATTAAAGCTCTTGTGACTTCAAGAATTATTCTATTTTTGTGTTCAGCAACGCCATTCTGTTGTGGAGTATTGAGACAGGTAGTTTGATGTACTAACCCCTTTTTCCAAAAAAAGGATTGCATGGCTTGATTGACAAACTCCCCCTCATTATCAGATCTAAGAATTTTTATGGTTTTCTGGAATTGAGTATGGACTAGATTATAAAAGTGAACAAATTTCTGGGAAACTTTATATTTGTTTTTGAGAAAATATACCCAGGTCATTCTAGTGCAATCATCAATAAATAAAAGGAAGAATTTAAACACATTAGTTCCAGAATTTAGGGCTGGTCCCCATACATTAGAGTGCACCAAATCAAATGCATGTTTAACTCTAGTATTATTAGGAATAAAAAACTTCCTGTGACTCTTAGCTAAGACACACGTATCACAGGGATTATTATTGGATAAATGTGGAAAAAGCAATTTAAAATAACCAGGAGATGGGTGACCAAGGCATCGGTGCCACAACCAGCTTTGTCGATTAGGTGTCCCATGAGCTAGTAGAGCGGACCCTTTCTGAGCTACCTCATCGATGTAGTAAAGCCCATTGCGTTCAGTGCCACGCCCAATGATCTCCCGTGTCTGGATGTCCTGCAATAAACAGAAACCAGGATTCGTCAACACCGTACAATTCAATTCTCTCGTGACTTGACTTATGGATAACAACTTGCATGTAAGAGACGGTAAATAGAGACAATGTGACAATTTTAAAGTGGGTGATAATTCAACCGACCCAGTACCCTTGACTTGGGCAAACTCTCCATTTGCAGTTTGGATTCAGGATTTTCTTGGGTTTGTTGGGCTTTTAATGTCAGAAAGATCATATGTCATAGTATCAGTGACTCCACAGTCGAAGAGCCACTGTGTACATTTTTCCTCCCTAGGTTTGACACTCACATAGGCTTTTGGTAGGTCAATTGGGCCCTTTTTGGAAATGTGTGGACTTAATTGGGCTTTAAACTTGCAACTGGGGTTATTTTGATGATGGCTAGATTTTAAGGGGCTCGACTGCAAATTTTTAAAATACTTAAAGTCAGGCTGCACGGGCTCACAATTATTGGGGTCAATTTCAAATTCTCCAAAATAACCGGGGCTAAAAAACTTGGCATTAAATAATGGAGGGTTTGGGGATAAATAATTTACCCCAAACCCTATACCTGATTCGTTCCCCATTAATTAATTCAATCTGGTTGTGGCTCCTTCTCTTCCAACTCCAATTGCGGCCAGACCTCCATTATCGCCGCCCCCTCCGCTGCCGCTAATGCTGGAGGCCTCTTGGTTGCCCATCACGGCGGCGGCTGTGCTTGGTCATCCCTGATTATCTCGGTTCCTCCTCCTTCGATTATCCCGCCACCATTCTGGAAATCCCACCAAATGGAATCACTCCTCCTTCAAATGCCCAGTCATATTATAGTGGGAACATTTAAGGGATGATCGATCGAAGGGTTTTGTGTGCTGGAATGATGATTGTTGTCCCTCTGACCGGAGTTCGCCTCTATAATTTTTTTTTGCCTGTTCCTTCACGACTGGTTTCGCGAAATCACTTCTTGGTTTTGCTCCATGTCCCTTCGCTGCTAACCCTGTACCCACACCTGATGATGTTCTACCTTCATTTCTGTCTATGGTTGCCGATGGATTGAGAATCTGACTCCTGGCGGCCTCTTTCCTGACAGCAGCGTAGGTTGCTTCTACTGAAGGTAAGGGATTTTCCTTCAGTAAATCTCGTTTCACAGAATCAAACTTCTCATCCATGCCTGCTAGAAATTGATACAATCGGCTTTCTTGCTTTAATCTGTTGAATGTATTGATGTCTGTTGAGCAAACCATGGGATTAGGCTGTCTGACATCAATCTCACGCCACATCCCTTGAAAAATGCTGTAATATTTCTCTATCGAAAGTTGACCCTGTCTGTGATTGTTAGCCCTTGTGATGAGATCAAAAACATGAAGGGCTCCATCTCCACTCTGGTAGGTTGATTCTAGGCCTTGCCATAAATCTCTGGATGTGGGATACTCAACATACTGACCTACGAGATCAGGTTCAATTGCTTCTAAAATCCAGGTAAAAACTTGGAGATCTGTTTGTTGCCATTTTGGAAAAGCAGGGTCTGTTCTTGCTAGTGGGTGTTCAACGCCATTGATAAAATCCAGTCTCCCTCTTGCTCCAATGGCCAGCAACATTAACCGTGACCACAGAGAGTAGTTGCTATCATTGAGTTTAATAGCAATTGTTGGTTTTTTGTTGATTTCGATTTGACTGGTTGTATGTTGTTTCAAGATTTGGGCTATTTGTGCTGAAAGTATTTCAGTGACTTCTGAGATGGCTGGTCCACCACCAACAGTGCTACTAGATTCATCACTCATGGTTGTAGAAATGGTAACGAACAACAAATGATAACACAGTGTTCAATCCTAGAATCGACACTGTTCTGATACCATGTTAGAGCAATAGGAATAGGCTATTCATGTTATTTCAGTGTATTGATTCAAACGTACATTCTTACATCTTATAGATAGACTAGGCACTATTCTAGGAATGATTAAGCATGATTTAGGGAAAGGATTGATCCTGTCATTAAGACGGTCAATCCTTTCCTTTCTTGTATTCTAACACTAATGACTAAATGGCCAAAAGAAAAGGCCACCAGAAAAACCAATCTTCTATGGCACAGTAAAAGGAATAATTTCATTAATAAACCAATTACAAACTGAAGTTTCTCAGCCTCCGATCGTGAATTGTCTCTTTTAGTTCCTCTTCTCTTTTTCTCTTGGGGAGGGCTAGAGAGCGCATAGCTCTTGCTGATGCTACCTTCCTCACCAATAACCTCCACAGGTCATCATCACTCTTTTTATCTTGCT
>JANQBM010000006.1:35464331-35474635 GCA_025594535.1 Erythroxylum domingense
ATATAATTCATTCATTAATTAAAATATTTTAAATTAATTAATTATTACAATATAATTAATTAATTAAAATATAATAAATTACAATATAATTAATTAAAATTAATTACAATATTTTAATTAATCAACATAATGTAATTAATTAATTACAATATAATTAATTAAATTATAATTAATTAATTAATTTAAATATAACAAATTTTTATTTCTCAATATTTTTTACAAACTAAACACTTTCAATGGTAATGATAATCATTCCTTCCTCTTAACCAATCATCATAATTATAATAATAATATTCATTCTCATTACTCACTATATTTATTCTCATTCTTATTACCATTCCTCTATACAAACCAACCGCCCCCTAAGAGATTTTTATGCAATAATAATAAGGTATTTATTAAAAATTTTTGTAAAAGGATTATAAATTAATTCATAAAAAATTGCAAGGGCTAAGGAACTAAACCAATATTTACGCTATTACCCTGTTCCTATTCTACTCCGTGCAAAAGACTCCCACTGTGCCCATTTTCGGTACAGTAAATAAGACAAAAGGAACAATTACAAGGCTATTTCGGCAATTCAATCAATAAAGACGAAGAAAAGGGGGGAGTCGTGGTGACCCGTGTACCCTAAGCCGGTTCACACGGCGCCGGGTTGCAGCAAACGACAGGCAACACGGCCCGTGGACCGGATGCCACGTGGCATCCTAACTGATATTATAGCTAAAACCCCCAGCTGACGTGTACTCGTAACCGCAGCCTCCATATTATATAAATGACACTCACTCTCCCTCGTTTCCCTCTCTCTCTCTTTCCTTCTCTTTCGTTCGATTTCTCTCTCTCGCTTTAACCGGTAAAATTGCTTGAATTCGGATCTGCAACCGAACAGGCGCTCCATTTTTGTGGTCGCTGAATCGTCTGTATCGTCCGTTTTGTTCGCCCCCTCGGTTCGGATCTCCATAGTCCGATTGGAGATCCGTTGCTCTTTTACCTGTCTTGGCTCGGATCCGGGCCAAGCGCAGAAGTTTCGATATCGGAATTTTTGGATTCAGCCTACAGGTTTTTTATTTCTCGAATCTTCTGGTGCGTGTTATGTTTGATTTCTAGATGACGGTGAACTTTTTGACTTTGTTTGACGATTCTAGAGAATTTAGAATGGAACTTTCCTTTTCCATTGCCTTCATAAATTTACTGACTGCGTGTTTATATGTTTAAATTTGAAGAGAAATGGAAGTTATACTTGGTTCCGTCTAGCATTTTCTTTTTAAATTTGTTATCTTGTTAAGATAAGCCTAATGATTCAATGATTGGTGTCTAGAATTTAGTGATTAAGATTGGAACAAAGTGTAAATGGCGTCGAGTGAGGGATTTCTGACCGATGAGCAGAGGGAAATGTTGAAAATAGCAAGCTTGAATGTGGAGAACTTGTCTTCTTCTCCGAAGAGTTTATCATCATCACCCAAAACCCCATCAGCATTGCTCTCTGCGAGGACACCTAGCGCAGGGATTACCTCACCGAGGCATATGCGTCGGTCACATTCTGGAAAGTTTGTGCGTGTCAAAAAGGGTGAGTCTGCTTGAATGCCCACCATGATTTTATGGATAGATTTGTGAAGATTTTGTTTTAGGAGGTTGTCTGTGGTGGGTTTATATCTTGCATTTTGAAATGAGATTCATTGCTGTTGTATGATGATAGATAGGTTTCTGTCAACTTTGGTTTTCATGTTTTGTGTGATTGGTTCACACGTTTATGCTTGAAGAGCTAGTGGCAAGATTTTACTTCTCTTGAAATTTTTTGAATATAGGGTTTCCTCCTGTGCATGCTACATCCTATGAAGGAAAAAAAAGTAAATTATCTTTTTCTCTATAAATGAGGTGATAATTCTGTTTGATCTAGGGACTTGCTTTCTTATAAATTCATTACCAGATATTGGTGACCGTATGACACTATCGAAAGCAAAAATGTGCATTTTCATTCAAATTGCTGCCGGTTGTGTGGCCAATCATTGATTCCTGTTTTCTTTTCCTTTTGCATGCATTGTGTAATATGTAAAGGACTGATAGTGATATGTATAAAAACATTTCCATTTTCTTTATGCTAATTAGTTGTCGTATTTATTAACGTGGCAGATGGTGCTGGTGGTAAGGGCACATGGGGGAAACTACTAGATACTGATGGTGGTTCCCATATTGATAGGAATGATCCTAACTACGACAGTGGAGAGGTAATTGCACTTTTTGACTATTTTCCTTCTGAGTCTTGTCTCTTAGGCTGTGCATAACGGTTATTGCGGATTTGGATCATGTTTTGTTTCTTCTATTGCAACCCTTTTCGGTTTACACGTGGTGTTTGATCTTACTTTCATTTATTTCTTCTTAGCCTCACTCTCTCTCATTTGTTAGGAACCGTATCAGCTTGTTGGGGCAACCATCTCAGACCCCCTAGACGAGTATAAAAAGGCTATTGTTTCCATAATAGAGGAGTACTTCAGTAATGGTGATGTGGAAGTTGCAGCATCAGACCTTAGAGAACTTGGTTCTAGTGCGTATCAGCCTTACCTTATTAAGCGCCTTGTTTCCATGGCTATGGACAGGCATGATAAGGAGAAGGAAATGGCTTCCGTATTATTATCTGCACTTTATGCAGACGTTATAAGCCCATCCCAGATTAGGGATGGGTTTGTCATGCTTCTAGAGTCTGCTGATGATCTGGCAGTAGACATACTGAACGCAGTTGACATCCTTGCTTTATTTATAGCCCGTGCTGTGGTTGATGAGATCCTACCTCCTGCTTTTCTCACCAGAGCAAAGAAGACCATTCCAGAATCATCTAAAGGATTTGAGGTCCTCCAAACTGCTGCGAAGAGCTATCTCTCAGCCCCACATCATGCGGAACTTGTGGAAAGGAAGTGGGGTGGTAGCACTCACATCACTGTTGAGGAAGTAAAGAAAAAAATTGCTGATTTATTGAGGGAGTATGTGGAGAATGGTGATGCTTTTGAGGCTTGCAGGTGTATCAGGGAATTAGGAGTTTCATTCTTTCATCATGAGGTTGTCAAAAGAGCTCTGGTTCTTGCTATGGAGATTCAAACCGCTGAACCACTTGTGCTGAAGCTGCTGAAGGAAGCTTCTGAGGAAGGCCTGATCAGCTCCAGTCAGATGGTGAAGGGTTTTGCTAGATTCGCTGAGAGCCTGGATGACCTTGCTCTTGACGTGCCATCTGCAAAAGCTTTGTTCCAGTCAATCGTTCCCAGGGCTGTCGCCGATGGTTGGCTTGATCAGTCATTCTTGAAATCCTCTGGTGAGGATGTACAAAGTCTAGGTGAGGATGAAAAGTTGAGGAAGTATAAGGAGGAGTCTGTTGCAATAATCCATGAGTACTTTCACTCTGATGACATTCCAGAACTAATTCGGAACCTTGAAGATCTTGGCATGCCAGAGTTTAACCCAGTTTTCCTGAAAAAGCTCATCACTCTGGCAATGGACAGGAAGAACCGGGAGAAAGAAATGGCATCTGTTCTGCTATCAGCTCTTCACATTGAGATTTTCTCTACCGAAGATATAGTTAATGGCTTTGTCATGCTTCTACAATCTGCAGAAGATACAGTACTGGACATTTTGGATGTTTCCAATGAACTTTCTCTCTTTCTAGCTAGGGCTGTGATTGATGATGTATTGGCTCCCTTGAATCTAGCGGAGATAAACAGTAAGCTGCCATCAGATTGCACTGGGATTGAGACTGTACATGTGGCTCGATCTCTAATTGCTGCTCGTCATGCTGGTGAGAGGCTGTTGAGGTGTTGGGGAGGCAGTAGTGGGTGGGCTGTGGAGGATGCAAAGGACAAGATATCGAAGCTCCTGGAAGAGTATGAAAGTGGAGGTGTTGTAGGTGAAGCTTGCCAATGCATTCGAGATCTTGGAATGCCCTTTTTTAACCATGAGGTGGTGAAAAAGGCGCTGGTTATGGCTATGGAGAAGAAGAATGATAGGATGCTGGCTCTCCTCCAAGAATGCTTCAATGAAGGCCTGATTACAATCAATCAGATGACCAGAGGTTTCACTCGGATCAGGGATGGGCTCGATGATCTTGCTCTTGACATTCCCGATGCGAAAGAGAAATTTAGCAGTTACTTGGAGTATGCTCAGGAAAAGGGATGGCTTCTAGCATGCTTTGGGTCTTCTGTTGCAGATGCCTGAGCTACTTGAGAAACAACTAGTATTTGGGTTTCTCGCATCGCATGTATGTTAATTACTCGCTGCCTTCTTATAGCTTATGTACTGCTTACCGGTCTCTCTTCAAAGGTGGGTAGATAGATAATGGGGTATTTGGACTCCGTGTGATGTTTTCAACTTCATCGGAGATCCTTGTGATCCCATTCCCAGCCAATGTATAAAGTTGGTTCTTTGTTTTATTGACATAGATTTAGGGACAAGAAATGATTATGCTTCTAAATTATCATCTCTTTCTCTTCCTGCCCTCTGTTCCCTTTTTCACATTTTTCCATTTACGTGATTTGTCTAGTGATGTTGAGTTCAGAACAGAAGGGGTGATGCTAAACCGAATTAATTACTCAAGAAGGTTATGATATATACAATCTTTTTTTTTAATTTTTATAAAGAGACTGTTTATGCGATATAACTTATAATTTTATAGTAAAAAAAACAAGTTTATCAGATACTCACTTGCTATCTGTATTAATTACTAATTGTTTTGATTGAAAATCTGTAGTCTGTACTAACATAATATTTTAAAAATTCAAAGCAAAAGCAAAAGTAGGAATTCGACTTCGAGCCTTCACACCGTTTTAGAGATTGTTCCACTCGGGTTTGCCCAGGCCCAGTTAAGATAATCCCGTAACAGTTTACAACGACCCCATATCCAAACAGCTACTATCAGAAACCTATATCTACCAAACAAAGCCTCTCGATCCATCATTTTCTCGTGCAACTCGTAAACGAAAATGTCTGATCCGCCGGTGGTGTCCATATCTGTAAAATCAGAACCGATCACCGGAGGAAGCATCACCGACGAGTGCTCGAAGACGGTTCAACCTGTTGTTCTCGCTGATCTCAACGCGAATCCTCCCGAAACCGACGGCAACCAACTTGGAGATAAAAACAGCTTAAAGTGCAAGGATGGTGACATGATGGTAGTTGAAGTAAAAAAATCGAACAAATCGGGAAAGTGCCGGTCGAGAAACAGCAAAGTGGAGGGTTTTCTTGATTATGGAGCTGACGGTGACGATCAGAGCGGACTTGGCCCTAGCTCTTCGCGCGAGGAGAAAGTTAGCAGTCTTAAAACTGTAAGTCGCCGCTTTATGGTTAACTGATTACTTTCTTGTATGTGTTAGTGCGTTGCTTGATTGGTTCTATTGTTGTTTGCTAGGGTTTGGTTCAGGTTGCGAGGAAGATGCCTAAAAATGCTCATGTTCATTTTATGCTTGGCCTCATGTACCAGAGAATGGGCCAACCGCAGAAGGTGACGTTTGAATCTTGGCCTTAATTGGTTAAACTTTGGATAATCTTCTGTGCGTCGCGTTGATCATTTGTTTAATGCGAGTCTTTCTTCAGGCAGTTTGGGCTTATGAGAAGGCGGAAGAGATATTGCTCCGCTGTGAGGCGGAGGTCTCTAGGCCCGAGTTGCTTTCTTTGGTTCAAATTCACCACGCACAGGTGCTTAATCTTTTTTTTTTTTTTTGGGTAAGTTTACTTTGAATTGTGAGAAGAGCTCGAATTTTTCATGGTTTCTGATTATGGTAGATTATGTGGTGAATGAAATGTTGTAGTGTATTCTACTGGAAAATTCTGCTGATAACGTTAAGGACAAAGAACTTGATGCCGAAGAGGTTGAGGATATTCTTTCTAAGCTAAAAGAGTCTATGCAATTGGATGTTAGACGGGCATCTGTTTGGAACACACTGGGTTTATTACTTGTTAAATCTGGGCGTCTACAGGTATGGCGATCTAGTCTTTTCGCTGCTGTTTCATAGATAGTGAGTTCCGCTCTTTTATGTTTTGACATGGGGATTTATCTCTAGTAGAGTGCTATCTCAGTTCTGTCAGCTGTGTTGTCCTTTGATCCCAACAACTACGACTGCCTGGCAAATCTTGGTATTGCCTACCTTCTAAGGTAGGAGATTGGTATTCTTTGTGTGTGCTCAACTACTCATCAATTTAGGTCTTTACTTAATGTTCCTTAAGGTTTCCTGTTGTTCTTTATCTTTAAACTATTAGTTACTACTTAATCTTGCAGTGGGAATTCAGACTTACCAGGAAAATGCTTTCAAGATGTGATTCTGAAGGATCAAAATCATCCTACTGCCTTAATCAATTATGCTGCCCTTCTTTTGTCTAAATCTGGTTCAGTGGTTGCAGGTGAGCATTTTGTGATTATTTTGGATCCCATATTCTTTGGAATTCATGCGTTTAATGTAAATTCTTCAGCCTAATGAATTCTGTGGTTGATATGAATATATCCTTTTTCTCAACAAATACTTCTGGATTGAAAGCCTTCCTCTTATAAAATACTCAGGTGCTGGCGCACATGCTGATCAAGGTGCTTCAACAGATCAGTTTGAATCTGTTAATGTTGCCAAGGAATGTCTGCTAGCTGCATTAAAAGTTGATCCTAGAGCACCACACACCTGGGCAAATCTCGCCTATGCATATTACATGACTGGGGACCACAAAAGTTCTGGAAAGTGCTTGGAGAAGGTATTCATGATTCATTATTATTGTCATTTATTACTTATTTGTTGATTATTTTTCATGCCTGCTTCACCTTTATTAGAAGAAAATATGTAAAAAAAAAAAAAAGGATAAAAGGAGCTATTTGGTGATTCTAATGATTATAAATAATTACCTTAGAATGTTGACTCCTATTTTTTATTCTTGGGAAATTCTTGCCAAGTGTTGAATGCAAGCACTTGTCTGGTCGTCTTTCGAGGCTATAATGGTCTTATATTGGTTCTATCATTTTTCAGGCTGTGAAATTGGAGCCTAACTGCATGTCTACACGATATGCTGTGGCAGTTCATAGAATCAAGGATGCAGAAAGGTCTCAGGATCCCAGTGAACAGCTTTTTTGGGCTGGAAATGAAATGGCGTCAATATTAAGAGAAGGAGACTCTGTTCCAATCGATCTTCCAATTGCTTGGGCAGGACTAGCTATGGTTCACAAGGCTCAACATGAGATTGCAGCAGCCTTTGACACAGAGCAGAAAAAGTTGATGGAGGTGGAAGAACATGCTCACCTAAGTTTAAAACAGGTAAATTTGTCGGTCTCCATTTGTTTTTCCAGAAATACTGGTACGTTTTATTTTATTCCTCATGCTGGAAATATCAAAATAGGCATTTAATCCAGTAGTACAAGAACTAGTATGGTTATTTCAGTTTTCTGAGGTAATTATGTTTCAATTAAAAGCAAAATACCATGCCGTTTTTGGTGTTGGAATTGATGGTACGTATACTTACTCATCCATTTCTCTTGGTATGGCTCTTCAGTCTTTCTCCACCGACCCCATCTGATGAAGGAGAACATATTTGTACTAGCTTGACTTCCCTTCTAATTTGACTCATTCTGAAAGAACTTCCTACAGCTTTATATTTTCAGGAAAAAGTCCACATAGTTTGTTAAATGGACATACACACCCTTTTTGTTGATTTTTTTGGTCAACTTTTTAGGTGGAATTGATACGTGGTGTATCTATCAAAAATTTTGTAACTGAAAACAGAAGGGTTGTATATGTCTATTTAATAAAGTACAAGGGCTTTCTTGAGAATAAAAAATTAAGGAATTTTTATGAATCAAACAAATCACAAGGAGTGTCCGAGTCTTTTACCCGTACGTCACACCAAAACACTTCATGAGTCATGTATATGAAATAGGCAATTGCTGAAGATCCAGATGATGGGGTGCAATGGCACCAGCTTGGCTTGCATTATCTATGCTCCCGACAATTTAAAACAGCACAGAAGTATCTCAAAATTTCAGTTGCCCGGATGAAAGACTGCAGCTATGCCTGGTCAAACCTTGGTTTGTGCTGATTCATGCTCTTACTTCTTTATATGTATTCTTTTACATGGCACCCTTATGCATATGATGGGTAGGTATCTCACTGCAATTGTCGGAGGAATCTTCTCAAGCAGAAGATGTCTACAAGCGGGCTTTGGCATGTGCAACTACTGAACAAGCACATGCAATATTTTCCAACCTTGGAAATTTATACAGGCAACAAAAGCAATATGATCGAGCTAAGGCAATGTTTGCAAAGTCACTTGAACTGCAGCCTGGCTATGCTCCCGCCTTCAACAATCTTGGTCTTGTATTCGTAGTGGAGCACAAATGGGAGGAGGCAAAGTTCTGCTTTGACAAGGCCCTCCAAGCTGACCCGTTACTGGATGCAGCAAAGTCCAACATGATTAAAGCAGTGGCTATGTCTAAACTTTCTTGTGGTCTGTCCTGTATTCCTCACAGTTAGTATCCACACAAGCTGAACGAAGGTAGGTAGCTTACTTAATCAGATAAGTATGAATATACAAGGGATTAATCTTCCTACTAATTTCTCACTTCAAATGCATACAATTTTTCATTTTTCAACAGCGAATTTCTGTGTCAGTTAAGCCAGTTATTCAGTTGATGAGCCTGAAGCTACCTACTTTGTTCCCTGAATGCTGCGGAGCTATTAGGGATACCTGATAAAAACTGAGCAATCACTCTTATGGCATGAGTTTTCACAGGATTGATGGGCGGATAACATCACATACATGGTTGCACTACAAAGTAGCTGAAATTGGTGAAGGTTATAAATTGATCTAGCAGTCTTGATGATTCCGGCTGCACTGCTGGTGATCCGTGGCTCAGCTTGAAATCAAATGAACAGAAACTAATGTCAGAGTACCGGAGTCTTAAAAATCAAACGTGGTCTCAGTGGTCTTGAGGTTATACTCTGAACGAAGTGGCATAAGCAAGTGCAACTTTCTTTGACAATGGTGCTTCAGTTCACAACCGGGTTTATTTGGAGGCTCTATTCGTCAACCAGCTCTGAATCAATCCTAGGGAACGAGGTCTGGCCAAAAAAAATAGGATACACCTCATTAGGATGCTTTTTGAAGGAATCACATAACCATGGTTTTTTAGGTCGATTTCTTCATGATTGAGAGAACGCGTTTACTGTAATTTCTCCGATGCATACCATTCTAGTGTATAGATCTTTCGATGAATTGCCATATGATCGATGGAAGAGCATGTCGCGTCGATGTGAAACGAAAAGGCAATTAAGGCCAATCAAAATTCTTATGCAAGAAATTGTAAAAATGAATACAAGTTTGAAGTTTAATATTTGATTATAAGTGAATTTAAACATAATTATCAGCTTTTGGCATATGAAAGATTTGCTTATTGAACTTCAAATTTAGGACTACTTGTTTACATATACAAAAGTGTTTCTCCTCTTCTTTTTCTTTAATCAGAAACTTTCTTTTCTTTTTGGACATTACCTTAAGATAGAAAGGCAGACACCTGAGGAATCAAACATGTGGTAGCACATTCTCTCATTTATGATACGCCTTTGGTATAATGCGTTTAAGAACCTTAAAAGGTATAAAGAATAGCGATGCTAATTTTTTAAAAGATCGATACTGCATATTACCCACCTTGAACTCCTTTTCTGCTCTATGGGGATCCGTTGATTGCTTTGTATGCTGTTGGAGACAAAGTTATCAAACTCAGTCAATTTAGGAAGCAACGTTTGCTAAAAGCATTTTGCTAACATATGCTATTAATGGCTCTTCTACATAATCACCATCCCTATTTCTTTACCACACATTTGCTTCCAAGACAAATAGTGAACTATAAATGCAATTGTTGCCTCTCAAGTCCATACAAATGCATCCTTCAATAGATTTGTGCTTATCTGACCATAACCCCTAATGAATCTTCCATAGTAGCCATACAAACCTAAGAATCCCCAAAGTTGATTAATTATTTTTGGTTCTAGCCAATCATATAGTGCTTGTATTTTATGAGGATATACTAATACTCGTTCCCAACTCATTACATGTCTCAAATATTCCATCTATGAAGCCCCAGAAGAATACTTGTACATCTTAACGTATAACTGATGAAGCCGTATTGTTTATAACACTTGATGTAAGTTGTAACATCCCGTTACTCACCTTAAGGCTAAAATTTGTAAATGTGAGAGATTACGGAAAATTAGGAAACATATTTCATGCTCATGCATTTCATGATATGCACATATATGTGAATAGTAAATTTTGCACACATCGAAAATGACTGTACA
>JANQBM010000006.1:35505141-35519183 GCA_025594535.1 Erythroxylum domingense
AATCTAATCATTAAATAAGATATAAACAAAGTCGGTTTAAAAAAAAAGAGCGAGCCACAGGCGAGACCGAACCAAGTCATTACTGCTAACTAGACGAGGACTTTGAAAATTTGCAGCTGCGATGAAATCTAATCATTTAATATTTAATAAGATAATAAGACATCAGAATCTCCATAAGAAATTAGCATCGTAAGGCAAGAGTCACTCACGACTAATAAATAAATAGTTCAATAAGAGATCTCTCCGTGTAGTTAAGAAAAAATAAATAATATTTATCTAAAGCACTTACTAAAATACTTTTGTGTATTTTATGTAAGCTTAAATTTACTTTAAATAATAATAAGATAAAGAGGCATGCAATTTCGAATAATAATAAAATATTTTTTTATTTTTCTATAAAAAATAAATGTATGTTTAAATTATGAAAATAATCTTTTTATAAAATACCAAAAAAATTATAAAGTATAAAAGAGAAGCAAGCGCATATTTAATTTGCAGAAATATTTTTTATAAAATAAAAAATACATATAATTGATGCCCTTCTCTATTTCTCACAAAGCAAAAGTTTTGTGTAGTACGGTGATTGTTGTTGTCGTTGCCGAAAGAGGCGACTATCGAATGTGACAATGAGAGAGGTCATACAGTGTTATCTACCGACTAACGCCTCAACTACCTTACTAAACTTCAATTTCTTTATCCGTCTACACCTCACCGACCACGATTTTAGAAAATTGTCATCATCAAGTCGTTCGATCACTTATGCCGTCTTTTTTTCTTTTTAATTCATAAATTGGCATAGGTTAATTCATTCACGTATTAATAAAATTTTATTAAATAAAATAAAAACTTTAATTTGTATAAACACAATGATGTATAATTAAATATACTTTTTGTTTTAAAATATATAAATTTAAAATGTCAAATCATCTGAAATCTAAACTGTACTTTTATGGACATTTTCATAAGTTACAATAAGTACTTAGACATGGTAATTTTGTTTTCATACTTTTAAGTTTTGATGGCATGTCTAAAAAATAATAAGGTTAAAATTTTTATGTAAGGTCCCACTCTCACGTGTGCTTGGCCCACGTTTTCGTCTTTTCAATTTTCTGCTTAGCTGAACTCTAACCACATATAAGCAAAACACAACACTATCGTGTGGTCCGGTGCCGATAGGCATATGTGTTCAGATACTATAAGGTTTTATTAATGTCGCGGATCGATTTTAAGTTGTACAATGTTTGTCACTAGTCCTTATAAAATACATTTGGTTGACATCAAGCATTGATTCCGAACTCTTTAAGATATCTTATTTTTCTTGATCTTAAAGTTCGGTTGAATTTGAGTAATTTAAAATTTAATAGAATTAGGATCAAAATATATTATTTTAATATAATTGAACAAAATGATATTATTTTATTTAAAGATAACCTAAATTTGATTAATTCAAACTCATATCAAGTTTAAATTAATATGTCTAGTCATACAAATTTGATACTCAAAAGAATTGTTTCCAACATGTATTATCCAATCTAAAGATTTAAACCATACTTAGACATTTTTCAAAAAGTTTAATTAAATTTATATTGTTGTTGATAATATTATGTTATATATTATTAAATAATAAAGGGTGAATCTTAAAATAATTGATAAAATTATTCATTTTTTATCAAAAAGTTATAGATTCAAGTTATAAAAATAGTCTTTTTATAAAAAAATACAAAAAACAAATTGCCTACATTGACATCCTCTCTGACTTTCGCAAAACATGAGCTTTATGTGATGAGTTACGTTGTGTTTGTATTATATTTTTAAATAATACTAATATCACCATCAATTATAAAAATAGTTAGACGTATACCAATTCCTGATAAATGAGTCATCAACTGAACTTATGTAACATCACGATTAGACAATCTAAACCTCTTACATGCTAGTGTAATTTTAAAATATTAAATAAATATGCAATTTACATTTCAACATTTCATAAAAGATATAAATAAATGTTTACAGTTTTTTTAATAATAAATTTATACTTTGTTCAAAACTTAATGAATATCATTTAATATTATTAAATAACAATAATATATAAATAAATTCTTATCGTTATTTAAGAATATCAATTTAACATTATTACTTATTAGGGTAAAGAAATAATAAAAATAATGATAAGAATTTGGTTAATTTTTATAAAATATTAAAATATAAATCTGGCCGTAGTATCCAATAAAATAACACCTGAAATTGACTTCTCTATGTTTTCACCGGTGAATAACGAAAGACCACCGAATCCGATGCATCTTAGACTTTCAAGTACGAAAATGATTGGAAAAATTCTTACAATTATTGTCTGCAAAAAAGGGTTGACACTTGTGAATGACAAACAACCGTTGGGGGGCACTCGACTTTTTGGCTTTTAACGCTCCAGCCACCCACTTCCACCGCCGTCACCGGTGGTTGGTTCCGCCGTTGCTTAGACCACACCTATTGGCCCGAGCTATGCACCGACTTCCTCAAACAGCCAATCAACTTAATTTCTTTCGTTTTATTAAAAATATTTTGTTTCATATCCTTTTTTTTCCCCTTAATAAAATGTGCTTGACGTGGCACCGTTTGGTTGGTTTCCCTGTGGACTCCGTTTGACTGTAGTCAAAGTCAAACTCGGAAGTGAAAGTACTCAAATTGGTGAAAGGTAAAAGCAGTGGACCAGTAACATTGAAAGTACGAGGGCAGAATGATAAATATATAAAGATCAGAGAAGGGACCGAACTGCAAAAATCAGCCTATCAATTATCAATCGATCCTTGGGAAAATGAATGGCGAAAACTGTAATATAGTAACAAAAGCAATGGCATTTCCGAAAGCTTCCACAACGCAGGAAAAAGAAAACTCCCCACATATCATTAATCCATACTTCACTCCGCTGTCTCTTCAGTATTTTTAGCCGCTCTGTAATAAACAGAGCACTCAGGACAGAGAGGCCAGAACAGAAAAAGAAAAAATGAAGAACACATAAAATAATAACAATGATAAGCAGAAACCAAGCAGAGAATCTGATCAGTCATTTCTCTTCTTCAAGTCTCTGTTTCTCTGTTTTCTTTCTCTAGAAATGGACTACTCTGTGTTAGAGAGAGGAAACTAGAGTTTGGAATCTCTGCTTAGAAGATGACATCATCCGGCGGGTTAGCGACGGAGGTGCCTTCGCAGGAGGTGTTTCAGTGGCTGAAGAACTTGCCTGTAGCGCCGGAGTACCACCCAACTCCGGCGGAATTTCAAGATCCAATTGCCTACATTTTCAAAATCGAGAAAGAAGCTTCAAAGTATGGAATCTGCAAAATCGTGCCTCCTGTTCTGGCTTCTCCGAAGAAGACAGCGATTGCTAACTTAAGCCGGTCGCTTGCAGCGAGGAATGGTGAGAAATCGCCGCCGACATTCACAACTCGGCAGCAGCAGATCGGTTTCTGTCCTCGGAGGCCAAGGCCGGTTCAGAGGCCGGTTTGGCAGAGCGGCGAGTACTATACTTTTCAGGAATTTGAAGCGAAGGCCAAAACATTTGAGAAAATTTACTTGAAGAAGTACTCGAAGAAGGTGCTCTCTCCTCTGGAGATCGAAACCCTGTACTGGAAGGCTACTGTGGACAAGCCGTTTTCGGTTGAGTACGCAAACGACATGGCGGGTTCGGCTTTTTCGATGAATAAGAGCAAAGAAGGAGGTTCCGTGGAGGGTTTGACTGTGGGAGAAACAGAGTGGAATATGAGGAGTGTTTCTAGGGCAAAAGGTTCATTGCTGAGGTTCATGAAAGAGGAGATTCCTGGGGTTACTTCTCCTATGTTGTATATAGCTATGATGTTCAGTTGGTTTGCGTGGCATGTGGAGGATCATGATTTGCATAGCCTGAATTACTTGCATATGGGGGCTGGTAAGACTTGGTATGGCGTGCCTAAAGAGGCTGCGGTTGCCTTCGAGGAAGTGGTTCGTGTTCATGGTTATGGAGAAGAGATCAATCCTCTTGGTGAGTCACTTGTTATTAGCCTCCCCTGTTTTTCGGTTTGTCCTGGTTTGATAAATTGTTGCGGTTGTTTTATTTGACGGGTGATTAAAGGATGTTTCTATGAAAATGGTGGCAACTGAACGAATCTGAGTAACTGGTATAAGTTCTATGAGATTCATTGTTGAATAACGTGAGTGAGTTGCCAGGATGCGGGAATGAGTGATTTTTGTGGATTCTTGGTAATTTATATTGGATTCAACTACTGAATTCTTATAATTGAGCTCCTTGGTGTGGCATGCATTGAGCAGATGTATATGCACACTTGTGTAGGGCTTTGTATTATTTTGTGAGCCAGGAGAAGGATGAACATAGTTGGCTGACCATTGACCTAAGAATTCTTGTAGATTTAATGGCCCATTATGTGGTGCCTACTTGGTGATTCCTAGGATACTCTTTCCTGTTTGGTCTGTTTTCTCCCTGATGGTTATAATAGCTAGTAGCTACTGATGTGTGGGTAACTCAGCATTGAGCTTTCCAACCTGGGTTCAGCTACCCTTCCCCATCCCTAGGCCTAGGTGCCCCCCTAAGACCAAAAGTAACAAAAAAATTATGATAGCAACTTTGGCTGTCACTTGTGGTGAACTGGTAGAAGCGTAAGAAGGGGTCTTAGCTCTGGATCCTCATTTTTTAAGCGAAGATCTTTCTTAGGGAGACAATTCTTTGCTTCTGTTTATTTATATGTACAATAGTGTTACTAAGTTCATTTATACTCTTACAGACAATTCTTTGCTTCTGTTTATTTATATGTACAATAGTGTTACTAAGTTCATTTATACTCTTACATATTCAACTAACTACAAATTTGTTTACTTTCCAGTTACATTTGCTGTTCTTGGCGAGAAGACTACGATTATTTCACCCGAAGTATTTATTAATGCAGGTGTACCCTGTTGCAGGTACCTTGTTCATCTCAGCTTATTCGGTCCCTAATACTCTCTTTCAGCTTCTGCTTTTCTGTAATTAATGGGTAACTCATTCATTATTTTCCTTGAAAATACCACACTATTGGTTGGGAAGTTGCTCTTATGTGTTATAGTTGCAAGAAAATGGGTGAAATGGATTCAAAGACCTATTATTTCGTGCTACAATCTCTCTTTGCTCCCTGGGAGTGATAATATGTGTTAACCTTGAAGATGATCTTTGTAATTGATATCTATATATTCTAATCCTTCCATCCACTAACATCAGGTTAGTTCAAAACGCTGGGGAGTTTGTTGTCACTTTCCCTAGAGCCTATCATTCAGGTTTCAGTCATGGTAATAATACCTATGAATCTCACCTTTTTTCGTTTTATTGGACTATTGGAGATTTATTGGTGACTATGCTAATGTTTTCTATGGTTTTAATTTTCAGGATTTAACTGTGCTGAGGCAGCTAATATTGCAACCCCTGAATGGTTGAGAGTTGCTAAAGAAGCAGCTATCCGAAGAGCTTCAATTAATTACCCTCCAATGGTGTCTCATTTCCAGTTACTTTATGATCTTGCTCTGGAATTTTGTACAAGGTATAATGCATCATTTTTTCCACTTTATTTTAATTGGTGAACCAATGGTTAATCAGGCATTTTCTACTTTTTTTTTATTACTAATAGTAATAAAAAAAATTTTAGTACCTTGCTTCTTGTTTTCCTAGACATTCCCCCTTTTCAATAAGGACTTTGTTTTCACCTAAAACTTAATAGAGATTGTTCAAATATTGGTTTTGTTTCTTATGTTAAGTTGGATAGTATTCGAATCCCTTACTCATGGCAAAATTTTTTTTCTGGTCTGAATTTCCTGTCCTACTTTTATTCTATGAAAGATGTTATGTTTTTGTGTATTGTAATTTGTGTATGCTTCACTTTTACTTGTTTTAACACCTTATTCTCTGCTATTTTTAAGCTTGATATTTCAACTGACTTTTCATTTTAAGCTTAACTGGGAAGAGAAGTTCCTCTTGGAATTCTTTGAAAATGCATTTCCAGCTAAAACTTAGTAGAGATTGTTCAAATATTGTTATGTAATCAAAGTTGAAATCCATTGAATATTCGTACCTTTTCCTCACGGCAAAATCTTTTCTGGAGTGTAATTCCTATCCTATTTTAAGAAGGAAAAATGAGGCACATACAAATTCCAATCACACAAAAACATGACATTTTTAGTACCTTGCTTCTTGTTTTCCTAGACATTCCCCCTTTTCAATAAGGACTTTGTTTTCACCTAAAACTTAATAGAGATTGTTCAAATATTGGTTTTGTTTCTTATGTTAAGTTGGATAGTATTCGAATCCCTTACTCATGGCAAAATTTTTTTTCTGGTCTGAATTTCCTGTCCTACTTTTATTCTATGAAAGATGTTATGTTTTTGTGTATTGTAATTTGTGTATGCTTCACTTTTACTTGTTTTAACACCTTATTCTCTGCTATTTTTAAGCTTGATATTTCAACTGACTTTTCATTTTAAGCTTAACTGGGAAGAGAAGTTCCTCTTGGAATTCTTTGAAAATGCATTTCCAGCTAAAACTTAGTAGAGATTGTTCAAATATTGTTATGTAATCAAAGTTGAAATCCATTGAATATTCGTACCTTTTCCTCACGGCAGAATCTTTTCTGGAGTGTAATTCCTATCCTATTTTTATGAAAGATGTCATGTTTTTGTGTGATTGGAATTTGTATGTGCCTCATTTTTCCTTCTTAACACCTTATTTTTCACTACTTTTTAGCCTGATATTTGAACTGACTTTTCATTTTAAGCTTAACATGGAAGACAAGTTCGTCCTGAATTCATTAAAAACTTTACATACTTGAGCGACTTAAGTTGCTACATGAAATTAATGATAGATCACTCCTTATTTCTAATTTTCACCTTGCAGAATACCTGTATGCATCAATCTAAAGCCTCGCAGTTCTAGACTGAAAGATAAGCAGAAGGGTGAAAGTGAAACACTGGTTAAAGAGCAATTTCTGAAGAATGTTATTCAGAACAATGACCTGCTTCATATTCTTGGAAAAGGATGTTCAGTTGTACTCCTTCCTCAAAGTTCTTCTGACATTTCTGTTTGTTCAACTTTACGTGTTGGGTCACAACTAAGATTGAATCCCTCCTTTGGGTTATACAGCCTCAAACATTTTGTAAAATCTGCAAAAAGTTCTATTTCTGATGAGATCTTGTGGGACGGTGAGCATGGAATGGATCGAGTAAACGAATTGTTTTCCTTGAAAGGAAAGTTTGCTGCTTCGTGTGAAAGGAACTACTTTTCCCCATCAAATGGAAGGGACAACAGTGAGATGCAAACTACCAGTGGAGACAGTGAAAGAAGTGGTATAAACAGTTATAAGTTGTCTGATCAGAGACTGTTTTCATGTGTCACGTGCGGAATCTTGAGCTTTGACTGTGTTGCTATTATCCGACCAAGAGAAGCAGCTGCTAAATACCTCATGTCAGCTGATTGTAGTTTCTTCAATGATTGGATTGTGGGTTCTGGAGTAACTAGTGATGGGCTCGCAGTTGCCAGTAATAACGCAAATGCTTCTGAGCAGAAATCTTCAACAAGTAGGTTACATGAAGAATTCTGATCTTTGCTTGCTTTTGTTACATTATAACATGATATATATTAGATGTCAATAACCATAACAAACTTTCTATGCTGGATTTGACCCGTGTCAGTAAGAAATGGTGTGCATTTTTTGCATAACATCAAAGACTCATCGGCATCATTGTTACTGATATCAAAACTCACTAGGTTCCGGAATACTACGAGTCGGAACCCATTTGATTAGAGCGTGTTGGTGTGAGGCTCCTGCTTTCATTAAACTACTTGACCACAGTATTTGCAGGTCTTGTATCATCATAGCCGCTATTAGATTTAATCTGCATGTTTTTGTCATCATTTCATCCAGAAACTTCCTTTCTTTCTGTTATTTCTGTTGTTGATTTTATGTGCATTTTAGTGATTTCCTTACTGGGACTAATTTTGAAAAACACATTTCCTCCTCTAAATCCCAGGATCAGTGGAAAAGCATATAACAAATCGTTTATATGATGCTCCTGTTCAGCGTACTAATTACCAAGTTCAGATGACAAATCAAAGTGTTGGAGCTCCTTTTGATTCTCGAACACAGAAAGAGGCTTCTGCACTTGGCCTTTTAGCTTTGAATTATGCTAACTCTTCAGACTCGGAGGACAGTCAGACCGAAGTAAATGTATCTAACGATGATGATGAAGTTAATACGATGCCGTGTTCATTAGAAAGTAAATTTCAGGGTCAAAACTCTGCTGTGACTTCCAAGCAAGACTTTGTTGAAGGTGTCAGTGGTAGGGTACCATTATCGCATTCTAGACTTGATTATGGGAATAGGATTACTTTACAAATTCATGATTGCCATGCTGGTCATAAATTGACAAAACTCAAGGATAGAAATAACCAAACTCCAGAGTGTTCTGCAGAGTTTGAAACTGGTAGTCTTGTTTGCACAGAGACAAATGGTTTCGAGTGTAAATTAAAGGATTCAATGCCACATAAATTGGAGAATTCTTCCCCAGTGGTCTCCTACAGTGAAAAACCAAAGGTTAGCCAACCCATTATACCAAAGGAGCAAGTAGACTCATCATTTGGCCACAGATCTGATGAAGATTCTTCTCGAATGCATGTCTTCTGCCTTGCACATGCTGTAGAAGTGGAACAGCAATTACGTCCAATTGGAGGAGTGCATATAATGCTACTCTGTCATCCAGGTATGTTGCAATATTTCTAATTTTTATTTGATAATAATGGATTTATCATTCTAAAGTTTTACATGATTAAGTGAACATAGTTCCTTTCTTCTGAAACATCCTGCTAACTAGATGTTCTTACATTAAATTTTAATTTAATTTTAAATATTAATATAATTGTAAATAGTAATATTAAAAGTTGTTAATTCTACAGTTCATACTTTATTAACCATCTTGGTCTACTATTCACTTTGTACTTCAAATAGATGCAAATTTGAAAATATCTTTGATCACGAGTGACATATGGGCTTAAACGCTAGTAAAGAGGAAGGGGTGTGTATGGTTATGATGAGAGTAGGCTGTTTAATTGGCTTTTTCATGTTAAGTTACTCTTTAGAAGGAAAAATTTTGGTTCTTTCATGTTGCATATAGACAGGAAAAGGCCTTTATGATTTGATAATCAATAGTATCTCATGAATTTGTCAGATAATATTTAGTAAACTCAACCAATTCATAATACAATCAGCATAAGTGCTTTTACGAAGACTAGTTTATTTTATTGTTGCGTCACATTTTTGTTCCTACAGGAATAGTCTAATGAACCATTTACCTTCTCTGTTTACCAAATCAAAGTGATTTACGTAATTTTGATTTACTGGGTGGTTCATAAATACCTGCAGAGTATCCCAGGATAGAAGCTGAAGCAAAATTAGTGGCAGAAGAACTAGGATTTGATTGTCTCTGGAATGAGATCAGGTTTGCAGTTGCCACTAAAGATGATATAGATAGGATACAGTCAGCTTTGGATAGTGAGGATGCCATACCAAGGAATGGGGATTGGGCTGTAAAGTTGGGGATCAATCTCTTTTATAGTGCAAACCTTGGTCGTTCTCCTCTTTACAGTAAGCAGATGCCATACAATTCAGTTATATACAATGCTTTTGGCCGAACTTCTCCTGCTACCTCACCCACAAAGTCTAATATTAATGGAAGGAGGCCTCGGAAGCAAAAGAAAGTGGTGGCAGGGAAATGGTGTGGAAAAGTTTGGATGTCAAATCAAGTTCATCCCTTTTTAACAAAATGGGATTGTGAAGCGCAAGATCAAGAACAAGAACAGGAAAGAAACTTCCATGGTTGGAATATACCTGATGAAAAGCTTGAGAGGAAACCACGGAGTGCCAACAGAAAAGAAACCACCTCAGTCATTAGAAAATATGCAAGGAAGAGGAAAGTGAAAACAGAGAGCAGGTCTATTAAGAAAGGAAAATATATGGAGACTGAAGCTGCAGTTTCAGATGATTCAATGGAGGATAATCCTGATAAGAAGCATTCAAGTATTCATAGTTGGAATGACAGCAAGTACATGACTAAAGAAGTTTCATATGATTCGCTGGAGAATATTTCTCATCAGCTCATAGGTAGGCTTTGTAGAAGTAAGCAGGGAAAATCAGTTGCCAGAAATTATACCGTCTCAGATGATTCACTGGGAGATAACTCTCATCAGCAGTATGGGAAAACTCTTAGAAGCAAGCAAGCTAAACCTATTGAGAGCAAAAAGGCAGTTTCTCGTGGTTTAGCAGAGAAAAATTCTCAAAAACAACATGGAAAAATTGTTAGGAGCAAGGAAGGAAATTGTGTCAAGGCAGGTGCAATTTTAGATGACTCGCTGGAAGATTATAATAGTCAGTGGGAGGAGAGGAGCCCCAGAAATACACGGACAGATCCTTATGAGACTGAAGATGCTTTAACAGACGATTCTCTTGAGGAGAGTTCTCATAGGCTACATGTGAGGGCTTCTAGAAGCAAACAAGCCAAATATATGGTGAGGGAAGCTGCAATTTCAGATGATTCTGCAGAAAACAGTCCCTGTTGGAAGAACAAGAAGATCTATAAGGGCGACCAAGCCAAATTTATGGAGAGAGATGTATTAGATGACACACTAGAAGAAAGAACATATCAGAAGCTCATGCGTTTCTGCAAAAACAAGCATCCTAAATTTATTGAGATGGAATATGCGACTTCAGATGATTCGCTAGGGGGCAGTACCCATCAACAGAAAAGAAGGATTCAGAAAAACAAGATAGCCAAATTTATTGAGAGGGAGCGTTATATTTCTGATGATTCAGCAGAGGACACTATCCAGTCGTATAGAAGGGTTGCCAGAAGCAAAAAGTCCAAGTTTATTGCAAGGGGAGATGCGGTCTCAGATGATTTGCTGGTTGGTGATACTCGTCAGCAGTACAGGAGGGTCCCAAGAAACAAGAAGACCAAATTTATCGAGAGGGAAGAGGCAGTTCCAGATGACTTGCATGAGGATAACAATCAAAGGCAGGTTAGAAAAACTCATAGAGGCAAACAAACGAGATTGATTGTAAGGGATAATGCAGCTTCTGATGACTTGTTGGAGGAAAATTCTGAGCTGTCCATGCGGATTCTTAGAAACAAGCAGAACAAACAGTTGACTCTTCGCCAGATGAAACAAGAAACTTTTCGGCAGATGAAACAAGGAACACCTAAGTTAACAAAGAAAAACACCCCCCAATCCATCAAACAAGAAAGGCAAGTGAAGCAAGGGACTCCACGGCTTCGGAACACTAGAAATGAAAAGTATAGCCAGATTGATAATCCTGTTGAGGAGGTTGAAGGAGGACCTAGCACGCGCCTCAGGCAAAGACCTTCAAAGTCCACAAAACTTTCACAATCAAATCTGAAAGGAAAGCTGCAAATTATGAAGAAAAATTTAAAGATTGCTTCAGCTGTGAAGACTCCAAGCCGCAAGAATGCTAAAGGGAAGGATGAGGAAGAAGAATATCAGTGTGATATTGAGGGATGTACCATGAGTTTTGGATCAAAACAGGAGCTTGCAGTGCACAAAAGAAACCTCTGTCCTGTGAAGGGATGTGGAAAGAAGTTCTTCTCACACAAATATCTTGTGCAGCACCGTCGAGTCCACTTGGATGACCGTCCCCTTAAGTGCCCCTGGAAGGGCTGTAAGATGACATTCAAGTGGGCGTGGGCTCGGACTGAACACGTTAGAGTTCACACAGGTGTTCGCCCTTACGTGTGTGCTGAGGAAGGATGTGGGCAGACATTTAGATTTGTGTCCGACTTCAGTCGTCACAAGCGGAAGACTGGTCACTCAGTGAAAAAAGCCAGAGGGTGATTCGTCACTGGACAATAAAAAGTAAGTGTAATTTAACATTGCTGATGAACGTGTTTATTCAATTGACAGGGTAGAAGTAGGCTTAAAGATAGTTTTAGGATTTCCCTGCAAGTGTAATTCAGAGTAACCAAATTGATTCCCTTTTAAGGGGTCCTAATTGGTCCCTTCGATTCACTCTAACTTAACAATTGGTTGAATCTTCAATCCGATTGATAATTCTCCAAAGAATGTCCAATGTTAATTCCTGTTTCATGTTGATGCTTTACTATACGATATTATGCAAAATTTAGAATAGTATATAGTAGCAGAAGAGTTTTTAATGTTGGATGCTTGCTCTTATACAGAGTGAGATTACAAACGTAATGCTGTTTTATGGTTTTCTATAGTCAGATGTCTCTGTCTTAGACTGCACCAAAAGTTTAACATCGTTTAATATTTTGCTCAAATAAAAGTTAAATTATCCATATATTAAGAATTCCAAAAATAGAAATTTTATGGTAAGTAAATTAAACTTTTATATTTATAATAGAATGAAATCACTCGTTAAAATTATTATAAAACTTCTTATCATAAAATTATGTAAAATGATTATCTTATCATAAAATTTTAATTTTTAAATAATAAATGTATTATACCATTTTAATTATATGCTTTTTAATTTTTAAACTTTTTAAAGCTGTCTTTATTTTTCATGTTAAATCTCTTAAATAATAATATTTTCCACCGTAAGAATAGAAACATAATTACAATATTACATGTGATATTTTTAATGTTTTAAAATTTGAACCAGAAGTTAAATTGGTAATATAAGAGAATTGAGATTTAATAAGTTCAACTAGTATTAGACAATCATAAAATTAATTAAAATTAAAGAATTTAAGATAAGATTAAAAAAATCCTTAATTTAAAGTTTAATTAAAAAAATGAGGCATTAAATAAAATTTATTTATTTATTTTAATTTATAAAAATTGATTAATTTATAAAGATGATCGATAAATTAATAATTAAATAATTTTTAATATAAAAAATATTAAAATAAATTAAATCAAAAAATTTAAAATTAAACTCAAATTTTCATATTAGAATATTGTATACAATTTTAATGAAAAGAAAAGGGCCGCTGACCTGAGAAGTCAAAGAAATTGCAAGCTTATAGACGATATTATTATTAATTTTGACGTTTATTTAATATACTAAAATTCCAAACGATCCATTAATTCCAAAATCTCGTGCATTTGGATTTTCTCGCTAGCATCATTTCATCTAAGGAAAACTTTCTTCTTCTTCTTCTCTCACTAGCCCATTCACTCTGCAAAATTTAGGGTTTTGCGGGATTGAGATGCAGAGGATCAATGGAGCACACTGAATTGCCCAATTCATTCCCTAACCCCAAAGGCAGCCCCGAGGTAGGGCTGAGTTCGTCCCCATTTCCTATCGACACCAATCGTGATGAAGTTCACGGACAGTTGGATAAGAACTTCGGCTTGAAGGAGGAGGAAAAGGAGCATTCGCGTGGTGTCAGTCATGATCAAGGGGTTTTTAAAGAGAATAGCCTACATCAAGAACTAGAGCAGAAATTGAATTTTGGAGAGGCTAAGAATGGGGAAGAAGAGAAGCATTGGAATGGTTTGAGTGAACAGGAATTAGAAAGCGGTGGAGTCGATATTAACAAACACGATAACAGGGACTTGAATGATGAGAGCGAAAAGAATTGGTGCGGCGTTGAGAATTTCAATAACGGGACGGGAAGCTATCAGTATCCTCTTAGGCCCGATGCGGAAGATTGTGCCTTTTATATGAAAACTGGGTCTTGCAAATTTGGTTACAATTGCAAGTTTAATCACCCTATTAGAAGGAAAATCACGGTAGTTTCCTGTGTCGGTATTATTTTTTGTCTTTTCTTTCTACGTTTCTTGTTGTTTGGGATGAATTGTGTTTGGAAAGATGCTATATTTCAGCTTGGTAAAAGGATTGGGCTTACTTTGTTTTATCTTTACTGCTTATTATGTGGGTAAAGTGTGAATCCTCTGATGTATAAATGTGTTAATATTGGGATTTCTTTCTCATATGATTTTTCGGGTGAGTACTCAAATTGACTTCTATTGTTTCTAAGGTTTCTGAAATTTCAGTGTTGTA